>RJWM01026267.1:0-28310 GCA_004363535.1 Dasyprocta punctata | reverse complement strand
AGGTACTTCACCACAAGAGAAACTCTTTATAAAAACCCCCAAGCAACACCATTCTAAATGTGGGTAAGTTGAAATCATTCCCTCTAGGATCTAGAGCAAGACAAAGATATCTACTTTTACCACATCTATTCAAAAGAGTACTGGAAGTGTTGACCAGGAGAATTATGGTACAAGAAAATAAAAAGGCATCCAAATCAGAAGTAGAAGGTCAAACTATTCCTGTTGGAAGATGACATGATTTTATACACAGATAAAAACTAGATATAACTAAAAAATTATTAGAACTAAGAAATTAATTTAGTAAATTGCAGGCTATAAAATCAACATTCCAAAAAATCCATAGCACTTTATACACCAATACTAAACTTGCTTAAAAAGAAACTAATAGCTCTTGGGACCCTGGAGGAGAACGAGAATGGCCCTTGAGGGGCCCAGCCCGCTGGGCCCGAGTGGCGCAGGCACTGCCCAGGACACAACTGAACTGTCTTCCAGGGGCCTGACCTCTTGGAACCCCGGAGCAGAATGAGAATGGCCCCTTGTGGGGTCCAGCCCACTGGGCCCAAGGGGCACCAGTGCACGGGCTTGGAATCAGGGACTAACCCCCTCACCCCACCCTCCCATCCCCCCACCCCACCCCCACCCCCAACCCCGGTCAGCAACCTGCTGTTTCAGAGGTCTGGCTAAATTGATAGCAACCAAGGAACATCAAGCAACTATTTGCTAGTATTGTTTCGTAGATTTTGCAGGCCTCTGATCAGCAACCTCAGCACCTCTTTGGAAGGTGACAGTAGGTGATGTAGCAAGTATGGGGGATTCTCTTCTGTCTTGTCTTCAAGGCCCAATATGGTTCTCCCTGTTTTGCTTTACTCTGATCATCATTATTATTATTAATTTTAAAAAATTAAATAAATAAATAAATAAATAAATAAAAAGAAACTAATAAAGTAATCTCATTTATTATACTTATGAAAACCTAGAAATAATTTTAATAAAGGAAATGAATAATGTATGCAATAAGAATTATAAAACAGTGGTGAAATAATTTGAAAAGGTAAACAAAAAATTGAAAGACATTTCATGTTCACTCATTGGAAGAATTAATATTGTTAAAATGATCATATTATTAAAGCAATTTACAGATTCAATGCAATATTCATCAAAATACCAATGGCATTCTTCACAGAAACAGACAAGATTCCAAAAAATTAATATAGAACCACAGAAGTTCTCAGGTAGCCAAAAGAATCTTGATCAAACAGAACAAAGTTGGAGACATTATAATACCTCAACTGAAAACACACTAAAAACCTGTAATAACCAAAAGACTTGGTACTTGCATAGAAATTAGGACTTAAACCAATAGAACAGAACAGAGCCACCAAGCACACCCTGAACATGAGAAAATTAATTGTACCTTAGAAATTCAAGAAAACATTCTCAAAAAGACAAAAGTAGGGAACAGATATTGCAAATGTAAATGTGCAATTTAACAGAACTCTAGTTATTTGCAAATACTATCTTAAGGTATAGCAGCTTTAGATGGTATGTGATCTATTACAAACATGAAACACTAAAAACAAAAATGTAAGTCATACACATATAAGTACTTCTCAAGGAGAACTCAATTATAGTTCTAAATCAATGTAATAAGTTTCTATAATTATCTTTTCCTGTAAAAACTGAACAATGTTTAGGGTGAAACGTTCTTAGAAGAATCACCAATTTAAACTTATTAAAGTAATAGGGAGCATCAAACATACACATTATAAAGGTACATGCTTGTGAGCTAAAAAGTAACTTTTCATTAAAGAAGGAAAAATTGATATTCAAAGTTTTTCAATTATTAAAGGAAAAAATGGTATTAAGAAGAAACTAGGACATAAACCGATAGAACAGAACAGAGCCAAAGTATTAGACTAGTTTCTCAATAGAAAAGTTACTTTTTCAGTGCGGTGTATGTGTTAGTTTGAAATTTCAGGCAATATTTTTAATAAACATCATCCTTAAAACCATAAACGTTTTATCATAATATGGAAAATAATTTTCCATAACATATGACTACAGTGAAGTATAAATATAACATTAGACTTACCAAGGGTAATATCTTTTTTGAAGAAAATAAAAAGATACCATCACATTTGCTTGCATTTGTTATTTGTGAACAGTATCAGTTTTCAAAAGGACAGAAATCTGCTCAGTTAGAGTCAATATGATTTAATATGATCACACTATGAATATTTAAAATACCCAGTTTACCAAAACTAATAGCTTATTCGATCATTATCTTCTTGAAGATTCTTCCCCAATATGTCCATCAATCTGAAGTAAATGAATAGACTTAATAAGTAGTATATAGAATAATGTTTATCAAAAAGAAGAATACAATCATGTCATGTGCAAATAAATAGATGAAACTACTAAGTGAAAAAGTAAGAAAGCAAAATATCACATGATTTCTCTTCTAGAAAAGAAACAATATACAAATAAATAACAGTAAAATAAAAGAGAGGTGGCAGGAATCACAAAAGACTTTTTGGAGATGGCATCAGAGATTAGGAAGAGGGGGTAGGTTAGAGAGAAGAGACGAGAGAGTCAAAAATGATCAAGATACATTATATATGTGGACCAACTCTCCAGAACAAACATAACTATTATGCATTGTGAATATATGCCAATAACACACACACACACACAAATAAATAAACATGCCATAAATTCTGTCTAGTCTCAGTCAGTTTCCGATGCAGGTTATACCTTCTATCACTCAGCCCAGGCCTTAAAGCCTGCTAATTTATCCTTCCTTGATGCCCACCTTCCTAAACAGCAGCAAGATTCGAGCAGAGTCCGCCATTCTGAAGTGAAATCTAACAAAATTATCTTTGCTTAATCAGCAGGCATTAGTAGTCATCCAAAAGAATTAATTAGTCAACAAATATCAACCTCCTGATTAATCATTATTTTCTTTTTCATTTTCTGATATATTTTAAACCTGCCCTTAACAGAATGTTGAAAAAATTTCTAGATGATGTTAAATAAAAATATATATTTCATAAAAATATGCATGTAATTAACTAACCCCAACAAGAACATTCATTTTACTTTGTACTCAGTTATCTCTTAAATTACTCTAATCGACTCTAAAATATTACATTTTGAAATGAATAAATTTAAACCTCTTATTGCCACATAATCATCTATGTTGTCAAGACAATAAAAATAATGTACTTTTGAGCATGTTTATATCAAAGCCAAAAGTTAATTTTTACTTTTCCTTTATTGGCAATTTTCACTGCATGTTTCGGTCTTGGTTCCCAGAGGGTATTTTTCACAAATCTTGAAGCTGCACTTCTATCCAGCTTGCCAGATTTTTTCTTCTCTGTTATGTCCTTGACTCTATTATTTAAAATTTAAACTTATAGTGCTAACTATTCTCCCTCACCAAAAGACTGACTTGCCTTTACTGATTTTCCTATCGAGCACCATGAAGATTTTAACATTATGATATATTTTGTATTCATAGTTTACCACCTCTTTGGGCAAGATATTCATTTTTTTTTTATAGATCAATCTTTTTTGGATTTTGTGAGACAGAGTTTTGCTGTGTAGCCCGGGCTGGCCTCAAACTTGCAATGATCCTCCTGCCTCAGCCTCCTGGATGCTAGGATTACAGGTATGTGCCATAATGCCTGGCCTATGCAGGTCAATCTTGCAAGCACCATTTTGTAAGCAACTATGAAATTTAAGTTAAATGTTCTTTGTAAACATTTGTATTACTTGAAATGAATAATAACCTTGTGAAGTGTGCTGTCTATAGACTGAAACTTTAAGTACGTGTTTTTACTGTATGATATTAAGAATAAAATGGCTTAACTATTCGCTGTATTCTGTGTAGTTATTTCTTCGTATTTTATTGTTGCAGAATCATTGCTTTTTTGGTATTCAAAGTATGAAATTAAAACTAGTACTTTAAATCTTGTATTAAGTAAATGATTTTGATTACTGAGTAACATGAAAAAATACATGGAAAGAACTTAACATATATATTTTCAATACTTTGGGAAAACCATCCCATTTTTGTGTCATGGCTAAGAGTGTAACTACTGACAAACCTCATATGTTGCTGGTCCAGGAGTGACCTCACTGGAATCTTCAAAACGCTTTGATGCTTTAAAAAATAAGGGTATGCGGCAAGACGTCTTGAAAATAGGATTGTATGCTGCAGGCCCTAAGAGAAAAGAAATATAAGAATCGTAACAATATATGTTTCAAAGTTATTGATTTTGGTCTTATGGATATTATGAGGTTCATGATCTTAATATATAATATAAACAATAATCTTGCGTCAATTTTTTTCTGAATGCTTAAAATCATTCACTTCAGGCATAAAAGAGTAATATCTATTTTCTTAATAATTAAATGTATTACATCTATAATTTCCAAAAAATGGGGAAAAGGGAGAAAAAAACCAATACGTCCTCAAGATACATACATCATGGAAGAAGATACCTAATTCCTTCAGTTCCCAAATATCCCTTCACGTGTCAGTGAGGAGATAGTGCTTGAGCTGCCTTTATGAACTAGGATTTTAAAAAGCAAAATGGTGATTTAACAGCAGCCTGAGCACTAAATATCATAGAAACCAAGCACAAAAATGGAATTTGAATAAAATAGTTGAGCATAGTAAACACTGTTTGAGTGAAACGGGGCTAAATCCTAAATAAGAATTTTATTTTTTAAACTAATGAGTTTCAAATTGTATTGAATTTGTGTATGTGAAATTGTGGAAATGACCACAGAATATATTGCAGGTAAGTTCTCAGTTTAAGAAGTTTGAATACTTTCATTCAAATAGCTCTAGTATTAATGTTTTACTTGTTTGAATTCCATGTAAGATTTTAAAAAACTTTTGAGAACCCCTTCTATAGACAGTGAGCAGCTCGTAAAACTTTTACAGTAATGAGGATTCCTAAGAAAAGTGAAAGTTTAAGAAGTGAAATTTGGCAGCACTTTATAGGATGAGATGACTTAACGGTGGGTAGATGTAGGAATATTAAAAAGGCATTTATGAACATTAATAAGGAAACAACAATTAAACATTTTCTAAGAGGTATAATGACCAATTAGTGTGAATAGTGATTGGATAAAGATAAAAATGAATAGTGACTGAACTAAGGAACCACAAAAAGAAGACACCATTACAGAGGAATAATATGAGTTTGGACATGAACAAATTCTGTTGAAAATGATGGCATGATACCCCAAAAGTTGTGTCCAGAAAACAGCTAGAGAGTGAAAAGCTCAGCAAGAATGCTTGACTGGAGAAAAGAATGCAGTAAACCACACAAAGATGATGGTTAAAGTCTTTAAAAGTGAAAGATATGGAAGAAGAAAACTAACTGAAGACTAAAATTTTTGCCTAAAAATAGGAAAGGAAGGAGGAAAGGAGTCAAGAAGGAAGTTGTGTAAATAGAATCTAAACAGTACTACTTCATAAAACAAAACAGTAAGAAGTTATTCTTTTTGCCCCTTGTATTTTAACCAATATTCATCGACTGTCTTGTGTTTCAAAACAGTACTAGAGGTATAACAAATCAAATGTTTCAAGGGGAGAGAAAACATCAGAAGGAGACTTCTCTTCACTATAGAGGATGCAGAATACAATTAGAGGAGTGGTCATTACAGAAATTAAATTAAGTATTCAAGAGACAATGCATGGAGAGAGAAAATAAAACCTGGAAACAAAACACTGACGGTAAGTATAAAAATAAAATAGGATAAATATGAAGATAATAATATAAAGTTAACGCTCCAAACAACTTGAGATTCAAAACTACCTACTTGGAAGAATATATTCTAGATGAGGCTTTAAAATCTAAATATTTTAGAATATATAGGTTCATATAAATAATTTTTAATACTTCTGATAAACCAATATAAGACATTTGAAAATGCAAAGCAGAAGATGACATCTAGGCTGTCATCAAATCATTCTAACATAAACTAAATTAATGGTATAGATATAAAAAATAACAGAAAGGAAGCAATTATAGGACGCAATTGTGTTTTTGATCTATCAAATGACAAGTAAAGTATTTTACTTAGCACATGTCATCTTACTATAAAACAATAGCATGCGTGAGTTTGGAATAATATAATTTATATTTATACTGCAGAGGAAAATTGCGTATGTTATATACACAATGTCTCTACAGACAGTCTTTCACAAACAAACTGAAATATGTATAGGAAAAATGTATTCATTAATGCAGTATCCAAACCCCCCCCAAAAACTATCAGCAAGAGCTAGATGTATAATTCCATTGGCAATTAACTGAAAATTACAACTTTAACCATAAAGATTCATAAAGGCTCCTGTAACAGGTAAAAGCTACTAACCAAGCAGTATTGTGACAATGTTTCATTTTCAATTATGAAGAAATACAGTCTATCCTCTGCCCTTACCTCCAAGCTACAGTGCCACAGCAACTGATAAATGTGTATAATCATGTTTATAACACAGTAAAATAGAAGAAAGTATTACAATGTAGTTGTAATGAATTTTTTTATTGGAATTCCCCAGAGGGTCATTAAGTGAAGCAAGATCTCTCTTAATGTGCATCTTGCTGCATTTTCACAGTTAGTGTGCTTTAAGTTAGAGACTATTTTTAAAGTTTATTTAACTTAATCTTAAATTATATTTCCAATTATATATGCTACTACTAATATGATATAGGTCAAAGACTTACATTGCTTCACCAACTCTGGCTCACACCTAAATTATGTAGAATCTTTCTCCTATTTCTGTACCAAAATGCCACATTTAAATCACAGGTCATAGAAGAAGAAAACTTCTCATTCTAAATCAAACACCTATGAAAAGTCTGCCTGAGTCATGGCTAGTGTACAATATGAAATTCAAGAACAGGTGATTCCTATAATTACATATTTTCCAGCCCTATGCCAACTCAGTCTCTATGAAATGTCAACCAATGCTACAGGGCAAAATGGAAATGAACAGAAACAGTGAGTAATTTAAAATAAAATTCTATGCTTCTGGCCTTTCTGTACGTCATTTTAGTATGTTAGAGTGGACCCAGAACTACTTCTATATATAAAGCTATAAAATCTCTGATTTCAAAAGAAGAATTTCTTCATAGTGAGCTAAAATATATAAATCCTCTAATCATTTTTATTTATGAGTAAAGAGCACTTTTTCATGTGAACATAACAAATCTACTGAAAGTAAATATCCAATATGTAAGAATATCTTTAGGAATTATGAAACATTTCGAAAGTTGTTCATTGAAATAGTATAGCTTTAAAATATCTGGAGAGTTTTCACTTGTATGGTACATGTTTTCTCACACTGATTTCATTCTTTAGTTTTATACATAAATGAAGTAATAGTAAAGATAAAATTCTAGTACATAAAGAAGTATCACCAATGTCAGCATCATCTTTAAGTTTAATTTTCTACTACTTCTAAAGCTCCATTTGATTAAGTGACATTTTACATTATGACTATAGAATTACAGTCTATGAAATTGAGCATATAAGTAGAGGGAAAAATCTAGACTCTAATATTGTCTAAATTTGAACCAAAATGTCCATGAGTGTTTTTAACTATGTCACTAATTTTCCTGCCCCATAATAAAAATTGGTATAACATAGTTGAAGAAACAAGGATACTTACTCTTCAAATATTTCTTTAAATATTTAATCTTTAAAAACTTAACAATGACATCTTGAAGTTACTATAGAATATCCAGGAAATACTGCCAAAACAACCCCTAAAAATGGTCTGCCAACTAAGTAGATGGATAAATGCCTCTCTTGGAGTCTACCTAACCCATGCATCTGTTAAAACATGTGTTCTGAGCACTGATTAAGCAATAGAGATGTCACTATTATGACACTGTCACTATTATGACATTTAAGTATAAAATCACATAGATTCAGTTGGACTGAAAGAACTCTCCAGAGAGAGTAGTGTCTGTTTATCTTTGTGCCGCTAAGTGCATGCTTATCAAAAAATGTGCATTTATAAACCCTGTCAAATTAAGTTTTTGAAAAGCTGCTATTAAAGATATGCATACTCTCTGATACCATAGGTATATTGCAAGTAAGAATAATGTAAGTAAATTTGAACGACTTTCTGCATTTTTAAAATTTAGACATAATTCAATTTCTGTATTAATTATAGGAACAAACTGGAAGGAAGGATAACCACCTCTCACCTAGTAGTACTTTCTACAGGCAGTCTGTAAATACAATATATAATATTTGAATGATTTTATTAACGAATTAACAAACTTATCAAATAATAACATTTGAAATTATTTTGAAGACATCTACAACAATGCAACTGGCCTCGAATATTGGCAATAAATTTTCCTTTCATTACTGAATTTTGATTTTATATCTTAATGTTCATTTTTTAAAATTTCAAGCCTGCATGCCAACACATTCTCTAAGCAAAAAAGTAGAATAAGTCTCAACATGTATTTGAAATTCTCTTAGACATCAGTCATTATTTCAACACTCAGTTTGAAATTAGTAAAGCATTCCCTTTCAATACTGCACTTATCTCTAGAAATAGAATATGCAAAACTCAGGAAAATGTTATAATATCTTTGGAAGGCATCGTGACACAGATCAAGCTAAGTGTATTCTTTAGATGGAAATACCAACTTTATTTTTAAATAATAAAATATTTTATTAATATTAAAGTATTTAAAAGAGCTATAGTATATGAGTTATAATTTATAGCAAACATTTTATCATTCTATGACATCATCAGATGTTTACTTTTATCAAATACTTAACAAGAATTAATAGGCTAGCTATCAAATATTTCTGGAAGTTTTGTTTTACATTTTACTAAATTGAAATTATACACAGATTTAAACTAAGATTTTTCTTCACCCAAAGAGCATCTGCCGCCTACTACAATCCTGTGAACATATAATGTACACGTTCTCTAACAACATTCTTGGAATAATAAACATATAAGGTGAGAGTCTGGCAGGATTCCTACTTTTAAGGTATCATGAACTATTCCCAGTTAAACATAAACACCACTAATAACAGAGTTCTTTTTTTTTTAATTAATGTTTGTGTCCAAATAGTCAAAGGTTTCCTCATCTGATGATGCACTCAAAACTCATGTGATTCTTCACTGCCCTCCTACAGCTTTGGACACATCAGCCTGCCGACCTCCAGCTAAATTCATTGTACAGCTGGAAATATCAAGAGTATTATTTCATTGTATAAAAATACCACATCTTTTTTATCCATTCCTCAGTTGATGGGAATTTGGGTTGTTACTGGTGGGTTTTCTTGATCTTGGCCATTCTTTCTGGAGACAGAATCTCAGTGTTGTTTTAACAAGACCAACTTCTTTAAGACCTTTAAACTATAATTTAGTATGTTGCTCTTCTAAAGTATACTTCAATGCTAAGTCTTTTTTCTCTCATGTAATCTCAAGAACCAGTGATCTAGAAAATAAACTTTCTGAATTCTGGATGAGGCTTGAATTTCTCTTACTATGTTATCTGAATCTGTCACATTTCTAACTGTCCATGGTAGAGCTTCAATAAATGCTGAACTAAACTGAATCCAGGAAGAATTAATTTATGAGTAACCTAGAATCTACTCCTATGACTTTAAACATTTCAACCACCATCTTTTCATTTTACTTTCTTTTTAGCAACTGTCCATGAAATAAAATGGATAACATTTCACAGTTCTACTTATAGTACCAAAACGATATTTAGATTTATAATGGGTAAATGTTTTAAATATATTTAGAATGACTGTTGCTGGAGAAAAACAAAGATAAATAGACATCAGTATTATGAAGCTAGCAAAGAGATTTGCTTTTTAATGGATGTCTCTAATACAGCATGAATTATGTCATGGGCAGATCATACTACTTCAATCTTGGGCCAAATTTATAAAACTTATTTCATGATTGTGAAGGATATAATTTTTTCAAAACTAAGTATATTTTCATCTCTGTTTTATTTTATCTAATTATCTTACAAAATAAATCTTAAGCCATAATTGAAGTTCTAGCTTTCCCTATGTAAGACATATGTCCTTGATAAATTCTCTAAACTGTGTTAAGCTTTACTTTCTTACTTTGTAAAAGAGGGATAAAATGCCCTAAAGAAATTAGTCAACTTTCATCAAGTTATATAATGAGTAAGGACCAAATTATTCAGTTTTTAATCCTTGAAATATCCTTAGAAGTGGACAGAGAAATTATTCTTTAAATTGTACAGGAACCTTGGTTAAATCACAGAGCTGTGATTTGGCTTTATTCTTTTAACAATTCTTTTCACTACTTCACTCTTCACTTCTTAATCTCTAGCACCTTCAAAAACATCAAATTTGCCCCAAAATATCAGGTTACTTAAATGGGAATATTATGCTCCTACCTGAACATCTCCTCAATGGGTAAATTTGGTCTAGGACACTGAATAAATTGAAGTGCACTTGATAAATTTGAGGACTTTGTTCTTAGATTTTTAATTCACTTTCATGACAAAAGTAGATATAATTATTGTATTCCACTTATATTTCAAAAGGTATAAGAAAAGCACGAATGTCAAAATTCTAATAATCAAATTGTCTGCAGATCTTCATATTGTCACACAGATAAGTGTTAAGCTTGTCATACAACTGCTATTTTCTAAGCCTACTCTCACAATTTCTTAAAAATTGGGTGAAATGCTATTTTCCTAAAATCCACTCATCCTGCATCCCATCTGTTGGTGAAGGCTGCCTCTCTGTGGCAGAATGAATATGTGTGTTCTCTGAGGGACAATTTCTTCTCTCACTTTTTAAACTGGCAAAAAACATAACATGATACTGAAAATACATAGGTTTAAAAAACAGTATATTTAGCTACTTCTTTTAGGACTATGTCTTGGTTTCATGTTTAGAAATGTCTTTAGTCACTAAGGAATAGCTTCATTAACCTGACAAACACACTTATAACAAGAAATGAAAATACAATTTCTGCAAGTAAAAGAAATCAAGTAAAATAGAATTGCTCAAATACAATGGTCATGTTTGCTGTCTCCATTGAAAGTTGAAGTCATTATTCATTTTATACTGAGTGGACTCCACTGGTCAGAAAGACACACATTAATAGACATCATACCTACCAGAAAGTAGCTGTTTTCTTAATTTTCTCAAGAAATGTTATAGGATGATGCCTACTACTCACTGACGGTACAATTAAATAGAAATATGTCATATTTCAAGAAGCAAATGTATAAAATGAAATGATTTTTCTCTAATAACACTCATTTTTAGTTGAACTAAAAGATGAAAGTAGATGCAAAAGGTCTTCATATTATGATTTATTTAAAAAGAAAATACATGCTACAATAAAAATGTTACAGTTTTGATATTTTTACCTGTATGACAACTGGAAGATTAGCATTCCCACACCTCTGAGTGGAACAAAAAGATTTGTTATGGTTTATGTTCCTGCGACCCAGCCAAATCTCATGTAATCATGGCTTGGATGCAGCTGAGTCTGGCATTCCTGATTGGTTTGCTGTCTGGCGCTGGGATTGGTGATGTGAGTGCTGCACCCACCCAGGGGTGGAAACTACGTACAGTGTAAGGGCAGGACGAAGGCATGTTTTCCCACTCTTGCTGGTTAGCGCCTTGCTGTTGTGACCACCGTGAATGGCTGCCCCGCCATGCCAACCTGCCTTGCAGCCAGGTGAATATGGACTGAAACCTCCAAGAACTGTAAGAAATAAACCTATCATCCCCTAATTTTGGGCACCAGTATTCTGTCTCAGCAACAAGAAAAAAAGTAACTAAGACAAGCCCTCAATCATAAGCATATCCTTTGTTACATCTCACATGAGCTTTGTTAGAAATATACAGTGAATATTTACATTTTTAAAATCTATTATAGTAAAAGACACATTGCTATTAAACCCCATCGAAAAACTCCACTTCACTGCAAACTTATCTCATTGTTCTTGCTACTTTCTAAAGCAGATCTAGAAGTTCTCTTTCATGTGTTTCTTTATGAGGTAAAATAAAAATAATATTGGCACTGCCAAGTGCCTCCCAGTGGAAATACAGGTTTGTGAACACATCACAGTGTGCCCTCACTCACTCATTCACCAGGTCTCATCCCATGCAGTATCTAGTTGTTGCCCAAAGTCAAAAGGATCACAGACACTGAACATTTGGAATCACTTTAGGATACTGAGGTGGCCACTACAGCATAGAGCAGAAAATGGTAAAAATGATGGAATAAAGGTGAGTAGTTTGAGGGGTAATGTAATAATTTTTAACTTTAAGTGCAAACATACTTTGGGTGGCCACAGAAATAACATTAACTTTCTCCAACAAAGAACATGCTCTCTTATCAGAAACAGTAACAACTAATTAGAAAATATTCACAGGGTCATAACAAATCTTTTATTAAGCAATATCAAGAGGTGTTTCTTTTTAATCTAGACATACCAAAAACCACAAATGAAAAAATTGTAAATTCTTTTTCTTTGTGATTTTAATATAGGTTAAGATTTTTTTATTTGAAGTACACCACTAAAAACATCATTGATGCAACATGTTTGATGAAAAAGTTATTATAAACTCTGATTTCTAATTATTGCAAAATGACTCCCCCCACCCTTAACAATGTCCAAAGGAGGGGAAAGAAATATATTTGGTCCCTGCTTCAGCAAATGCTAAAATCTATTTATATGCAAATAAGCTGTCCATTATTTGTATGAGAAGAAACTTGTGCATAAAGGGAGAAATAAATTATCACTGGAAGCTATTAATGAAATCTATTTCAAAGCATAACATTTTACAAGAGCCTTCACTCATGCAGTATTTGTTTAAGTCTCAAGGGGAAGTTATAAGGCCTACACTTAGATGGAACCTGACAGTACATTATTTCCCATGCCAAATATTTGTATAAAATACACACATCCTTTCCTCTGAAAAGACAAATGTAACTCCAGTGAGCCTTCTTCAAAAAACTTCATCAATGAAATCAAAATCTCATGTATTTATCACATAATTGCCAGACTTTGGGTGTAAGGAGTTTATTTTTGTTGTTATAATAATTATAATTCTTTTAGGTTTGAAATATTAACATCTTTATAGTCCAATAATAGCAATGTACAAATAGATGTTAAAGAGGAAATTTGAGTTCATGATAGGTTGAATTTCTCTGGATAACAGTAAAATAAGCAGTCATCAAGAAACCTATAAAATAATTTCTTATGACTGTCCCTTTTCTTTTTGGGTTCATTGTGCTATTCTATACAGTAGTTCATAAACTCCTTGCTTGCTCCAGATTTGAGCTTCTGTCACTTTCGAACACTGAAAATCTTTCTTCTTGCTGTCATCTGCTTAACTTTGCCTAGAATGTCTAACGTTGAACTGGAACTTGGGAGGCTGAGGCAAAAGGATTACTGAGAGTCTGAGGCCAGCCTGAGCTACATAGTGAGTTCAAGGACAGCCTGAACTACATAGCATGACCCTGTCTTGAAAAAACCCAAAACTAAATTAGACATTTTATGCGTAGCCACATTAAATTTTTGTATAATTTTGTAAAATTAACTTCATATTATCCTTAGATTTACCTTTTTAGTATTTATATCCCTTAATAAAACTATTTAAAAATTAAACTATCTTATATGAGTCTGATAATCTCTCCAATTTTCTGGGGTATTTTCTTGGTTTTTTTGGGGGGGGGTTGTTTCATTTATGTGCTTGTGTTTTGTGCCTTCCTGAAAAGATGATATGTTTAGTGTAAAATAGACCAATGCCAGCTGAAGGTGACAATGTCTATTTTGACGTTTTTCAGACACACAAACACTGACGCTCTTTTCTCCCATACACTGAAGCAGTGTTCTGCCTGACCTTCTGCAGAATGAACATCTCCACAGGGTGATAGTGGCTGTCAGATGCTATGAAGCATCCTGTGTTCAAATAAATGTGGAGAAAGTTTGATTAAAAAGATTAAAATGTTTCTTTCTTACAGATTATATAAGAACCTGTGACATGCTAATTTATTAATTAAAAAATAAGTGCGGTGTGTGAATTTCCAACACAAGTTGATGATGGAGTACTTTTCTCTCAAAATCATCTCCTGGGAGTAGGCTCTGTATGAAACACTAGCAATTTTTTATTGTCAGGATAGCCACAATAGCACCTCACTTTCTAATGTTATTTTCAATGTATTAATTCTAAAATTGTAACTTAAATTCTCAATTTCTAATGTTATTTTCAATGTACTAATTCTAAAACTATAATTTAAGTCAGTGATGTTTGAAAAGGTATAGCAAAGAAGGAATTATAATAATGGTACTTTTCTATTATTGAAAATATAAATTAAAGTTAAATGCATCACATCAAAATGCCATTTATATTATCTTTGGTTTTGGATATTATGGAACTGTGCTTATAGTTTCCATAATCAGTTGTCTTTAGAAAATGCATACTACTATCTAATCAAACAATAGCTTCATCAGTTCAATATTTAATACCTTCAGATGACCATAAAGTATAAACCAAAGAATTTCATCAATAATGAATAGTATTGTCACAGCTGTAAGAAAACTGTTCATTTATATGTTCTTCAATCCATCTTTTGTTTAAAAAAAAAAACCTCAGAAGTAATGTAGCTTAAACATAGATTAAAATTTGTATGACAAGTTGTATTATATTAAACTGCAAAACAAAACATGAATAATCAGAGAAATAAAATACTTAGATGTCCAAAATTTCACTTATTGATAAACATGGTCCAAAAGATTTTGCATTACATTCATTACATATTTATTGCTATTGGTACTTTTGAAATTTAATCGGAGGCCAAATATGTCAATAGGCTGGTGGAAATTGTTTGCATTTAGACTAAAAAAAACCTGTATGAGGAAGTATTCTCCAATGTGTAATTTTTACAATTTACTTCCTATTCTGTATGGCAAGACCAGTTTACTCAAGGTCTTTATAAACAATGCTAATATTGGTTTTTTAAAAAGCCTCATTTGGCTTAAGAATGAAACACTTCTCTCAGACAAAGAACTTATATCTAGAACATATAAAGGAATTGAAAAACATCAGGACCCCCAAATTAAAAAACCCAATCCAAACATGGGCATCTGAGATGAACACATACTTCTCAGATGAACAAATACAAATGGCAAATAAATACATGAAGAGATGCTCAATATCACTGGTCATTTGAGAAATACAAACTAAAACAACATTGAGATTCCATCTCACTCCAGAAAGCATGGCTGCCATCAAGAAACCAAACAATAACAAATGTTGGTGAGGCTATGGAGAAAAAGCACTTCTCCACTGTTGGTGGGAGTGTAGACTAGTGCAACCACTGTGAAAATCAGTGTGGAGATTCCTCAAAACACCACGAATGGAGGTCCCATTCATTATCCCACAGTAATATATGTGCATCCATGTTGATAGCAGCACAATTTGTAATAGCTAAATCTTGAAAACAACCCAAATGCCCATCAACCATGGAATGGATAAAAAAGATGTGGTATTTTGATATAACTGAGTATTACTCAGCTATAAAGAAGGATAAACTTGAAGCTTTTATAGATAAATGGATACAACTTGAGGCCAAACTTATAAGTGAAATAAATCAAACACACATGTAAATATTGTATTGTATCCATAGTATTAAAAAAACTGAAAGAGTAGTAAGATCCAAAATGTATAATAGATATTGTGAAAATGAAAGGGAAAGAAAGTACTCAAAAGGAAAGAACAACTGGGATATGGGAAAGGAGAAAAGGAAGAAGGGACAAGATTATAAGTATATAAGTATACATATGTATGTGGGTGTATATACAAGATACATAACTATCCTACTGAACTCTGTAAATTCATCAAAAAGAACAGTTTATATTTTCATTGTTTGATTGATCATTTTTTCATGACTAAATCTTGCAACCTGAACAACTACTTCTAAGATAATAATATGCAATATTATTATCTAGTGTTAATTTCCTATTTTTTAAAATTCTGTATCATTTTTATCTGTTTAGTTTTTAAAATAAAACAAAAGAATGAAACACTTTCAAATTCAAGGTACATGCTGAAGCAGGTGGCTGAGAGCCGAGGGAAAAAAGTTGCATAAGGAAAGAGATCAGTTGGACTCATACAACCTATATATAGTTATAAACTATCAGGTGAACTTGAACAAACCACTCAGCAGTTCTAATGGCAGGAGCTGTGGACAGCAACTTAGGGGACACTGAGGACCAAAGGAGATGAAACAGAGCCACACCAGAGCAGATGTTGCCCTTTTGTTCCCCTGGAAACTGGGTGACAATGTGAAACCCTGCCCATTAGTGACCATCTGGCACTGGCAAGGGAAACACTCTGCCCCATTTCCTAATCCCCTCATTTTCTCTCTTCCTCTCCACCATTCAGATGGTGTATATACAGGAAATACTACATAAGTGCCAAAGAGAATAAGAATTAACTAGTGCTCTACCTTAAATAGTACCATTCTTGGGCATTGCAGAGTAACCCATATCAAAACTGTGCTTAGAGAATAAAAAGAAAGGAAGGAAGCAAGCAAGCAAGCCAGCAAGCTACAAACACATCCGCAGGTTCTGCCACACTCGCCTCTTTCCTCAGTCTCTATTCCCTCCGTTTGCATCCCTCCTCCCACCACCACAAATGTTCGTTCAAAAGTCCTCTCAACATGAATCCTTTATCCTGGTTTTAAAAATAATTCCAACAGAATCTGCTGTGCTATTACATTTGTCTCCTCCTTTTCCCCTTCCCCCTCTCCCCACATCCCAGACTAACTGCTAGTAGCAATATAGTATTAGCCTTTCAGGAGAATTGATAAAAGGGTAAAATTGTCAAAATTATCTAAACAAGTTTTAATGTTCATGACCAAGGTATGGTTGGATCTTTTGATGCTGGTATAACCAGTAGAAATTCTCTCTTTGGTTGAATTGGTAGACAATAGTTCTTGAAAAATAAAGCCAAGATCACATCACTGGAAAGAAGAATACAACTAAAGAGATATTAATACAAACAACAAAGAATTTTTCCCCCCTACTTGATCTCAATTCATAGCACACACATGAGTGCACACACACACACACAGAAACAAAAAACAAAGCAACAAAATACCTCCAAAAATTCTGAAATCTACCTAAGGAGATTCCAGGGTCACACTAAAGAACAGAAAAACAAGCATCATATAGGAAAATTGTATAAAATTACCAAGAGGAAACAAAGAAATGCAGCAACCTCAAATACAATATAGTCAGAATTAATAAAGTAACTGACTGATGCATTTAAAGAGTCAAATAACAAATTAGAAGAGCTAACCGACATCAATTAAAAGATGAATGACTAATTTATCAAAGAAATGGAGTCTGTAAAAAAACTCCAAACAGAAATCCCAGAGATAAAGAACTCTACTATATATATGAAGAGAAGTGACCAATGCAAGGGATGTTAGGTCTGAAAGACATATCTGATGCAGAAGACTATATACACAGGGACACCTTAAAAACAACAAAAGAGCAAGGAAAATTGATCCAGTAGCTGCTAGATGATGTGAAGAAGACTAACCCAAGACTAATTTGAATGAGAAAAAATGAACAAAAAAATCTGCTTACAGAAGTCATAGCAGAATACTTTCTGAGTACGAGGAAAGAATTCAACACATAGATAAGTAAAATATAAAACACCAAATAATTATGACTGGAGAAGAAATTCTCCATAACACATCACAGCTGAAATTCCAAAAATTGGACAAAAAGATAACAAAGAAAAACAAAAAAAAATTACTTATAAAGGTAAATCCATTAGGATTGCAGCAGATTTTGCAATACAAACTTTAAAGACTAGGAGAGCTTGGAGCAAAGTGTTACAAACCATAAAATAAAACAGATTTCAACCAAGACTAATATATTCTGCAAAAATATGTTTCAAAATTGGTGGACAAATAAGGACTTCACATGACAACACCTTAAGAAATTCATGAAAACCAAATCAGCACTCCAAAATAATTTTAAAGATACCCTAGAAAAAGACAATGAGGTCAGTGATGCCAGAAAGTCTGATGGGATGAATATATCAAGCAATATGAGCAGTTAAACAAAAGGGAAAAATATTGGAATCAACAACATAAAAATAATGGAATGATAGTAATAACTCACCTTCAGTAATAACTGTCAACATAAATGGTTTCACCTCCCCAATCCAAAGACACAGTTTGGCTGACTGGGTAAAAAACAAAACCAACAGTATGCTGCATATAATACCAATATGTAATTAAAAATATTCATATACTAAAAATTAAAGAATAAAAAAACCATATTCCATGCATTAGCACTCCAAAAGCAAACAAGAGTAGCATCCTTATTTTTAGACAAAGTGGATTTCAAGCTAAAACTAATCTGAAGAGGTAAGGAAGATCACTGAATATTAATTCAGGAAAAATTTCTCCAGAAGGAGTTGACAATTGTAAAAATATATGTACCCCAAACTGGCATACCCATCTTCATTAAATAAATACTACAGGACCAAAAACAAAAGATTAAATAAACACCAGAATGATAGTAGGGGACCACAACATTCCACTTACACAAAAAGATAGACCAACTAGGAAAAAATCAACAAACAAATATCAAAGGCGAACTACAGTTTCAAAAAACTGAACTGAACAGATAACTACATGCCCCTCTGCCATGCTACCCTGCCTTGGAGCCAGTCAACTATGGATTGAAACCCCTATGAACCGTGAGCCAAAATAAAAGTTTCCTCCTTTAAATTGTAGGTATCAGGTACTATGTTAGCAATAAGAAAGAAACTAAGACAGATTTTGGTACCAGAGAAGTGGGATAGTTGCCGTGACACTACCTGGCCACGTAGTTCAGAAGCCTTTGAAATTTGTTTGCAGGAGAAATTAGAAAAGTTTGGATGCAGGATGCAAAGCAGCATTAGAATGCTGTAAGCCAAATCTGATGGGAGATTCTGGTCAGAATTCAGAAAACCAGAATGTGGATAGAAATGAAGCGCGTAAACACCAGGCTCAAGAGGTTCCAGCTGGGAACTGCATTGCCACATGAACTCTAAGCCATGTGTGTTATGCTTTGGCAGAAAATTTGTCTACAGCTTGCTTATGTCTTGAGAATTTGTAGGAGACTGAGATTAAGGACAGTGAGCTAATAAATGTGGTGGAGGAAATTTCAAGGCAACCACACACTCAGGCTGTGGCTTGGGTACACTTGGGGACTTTTAACCAGCTCTGCACTGAGAATCAAGAGCAAACAGCCGAGCAGAATGATTTAAAATGTTTTGAGTTTGGCCAGAAAGGAAACTCCAGTAAAGGTGGGGCCTGCAAAGACGGAGCAGAACAGAACCTGGTGGATGAAAAGGTTTGCGTTAAAATAAAGCCAAGTAGTTTGGAACCGGACAATAGTAAAAATGCCTTAAGGGAATATGAGAGGAAAAAATTCCATACTTGGCTGCCTCAAAATTACAAAGCTGAAAGATTTTGTTTTGAGAAGAGAGCCCCAGGGTCCATGCTCCAGAATACCAGCAGTCTAGGGAATAGAAACTGATTATCCAGGATTTTGGTTCATAGAGCCTAGTCATTCATGCACTCAGATCCTGCAGCTGTGATAGAAGGAAGTCTGGTGACTACTCCAGCTGGTAACAGACCTCGACATCATCCACATGTTGCCAGTTTTACACACATGCAGAATACAAGAGCTATGGTGCAGGAAAACTTTCAACCATATACCAGAAGGACTGGGAAGCCAGGCAGTGTGCCCCTGAGAGGGCAATGTGTGAAACCGTGAGTGTAAAGCTGAAGGTGCAGTGATTTGGAGAAGTCAAGAATGTGGAATATCTGAGGAAAGCAGCAAACAGTGAGCAAAGCCAGCCCAAAAGAGAGTTCTAGAGGGAAGTCATAGGGATGGGTGCACCGTGCCCTTTGGAACACATATCTTGCCCTGGATTGCCCTGAATGCTGGACATGGAACTATGGAATTTAATGTTTGCCCTGTTTGATTTTGTTTTGGTTTTGGTCCCATTTCTGTCTATCCCTGTATTTCTCCCTTTGGGAATAGGAATGCTTATGCTACGCCATTTTCTGTTGAAAGTATTTAACTTTCTTTTCGTTTTTACAGAGGCTCTCAGTTAAGAGTTTGCTTAAACCTCTGAGGAGACTTTTGGACTTGCACTTTTCAGCAGTGCTGAAACTGTAAGAACTTTGGCCACTTAAGTGATGGGCTAAATATTTTTGCATAAAGAGATGCACATGGGTCTTTCGGGGGTCAGGGGTAGAATGCTATGATTTATACCTGGGGGGACAAACAAAGCCTCATGTATTCATAAGTGGGGCTTTGGGAGGAGACTGGATCATGGAAGCATAGTTCTCTTCCATGAACTAGTCCACTGATGAGTTTATAGCTCAACGTGATGCTGAGAGGTGATGCCTGGTGAAGGAGGTGAGGGCATGGCCTGGGGGAGTGTATCTCTCTCCCTCCCTCATCCTTCGATGCCACCATCACATGAGTTGTACCTCCTCTTCTATGACCCCTTGCATTGGAGCAACACGACCATGAACTGAAACCCCTACAAAGTGAATCAAAATAAACCTTCCCTCTTTTAAGTTGTGATTGTTGGGTATTGTGTCTCAGCAATGACTATGTTAATAAGACATTATTCTAAGCTAGAAGTTTGGTTTCTTTCTTTGCATCATTCATTATTTTAATGATCAAATATTAAGACCTGTTGTGCTGGCCTCTGTAAAGTGGGCACGTGTGAGTAAGCAAGGTATAGTTGAAATATGTTACCATTTTCCTTTCTTCAAACAGCACATACCTCCAAAAACATCTTCTTGAACAAGACATCCCATATGATTCTAAAGAATTCTATTTCCAAGAATTTGATGAGGAACTTAGATCAGGACAGGTGACATCATGTTGAAATGATGGGGGAAGATAGGAGGAAGCAGACGGGCAAGAGGCAATAAAAAGAATTCGAATGTGATATGTATGTGCACCAATTCACCAGGATGAATGTATTAGTTATGTATTACAAACACATACTAATAAAAAGAAAAAAAGAAAAAATAGATAGCTGCAATATTATATAACCACAACAGACTACACATTCTTTTCAGCAGTACATGGAATTCTCCAAAATGGATCACATACTAGCCCTCAAAGCACATGTAAATGAATACAAAACAATCAAAATTATCCCATATTTACCATCTGATCATAGTACACCATCAATGACAAAAGAAACCACAGAAGTTTTAAGTAATGCAGTCCTCAGTAATAAATAGGTCACAGAATAAATTAAAAAAAGATATTAAACAATTCCTAGAATCAAATGATAATGCCTGTACAACACACCAGCATCTATGGGACACAATGGAAGGAGTCCTAGAGGGAAGGTTTATTGCTATAAATGTACACAGTAAGCAAAGCAAGCCCAAATAAATAATCCAGTGACACACCTCAAAGTCCTAGAAAAATAAGAAGAGTCTAAATCCAAGCCAAGCACAAGCAAAGAAAGTATAAAGATCAGAGTAGAGATTAATGAAATTGAGACCAAAAAATACACAAAGAATTAATGAATTTACAAATAAAATAAATAATAAAGAAACTTTTGGCAAACTTAACAAAAGAAGGAAAGCTAAGACTCATATTAATACAAATATAAGTTAAAAAGACAAAATTGCAACAGTCTTCACCAAAAACCAGATTATTGGTAACTGTTACAAAAACTTGTACTCTGACATATTGTAGAACCTAGAAGAAAAGAATAGATTTCCAGAAACATACGAATTAACAAAACCAATAAGACATTAAAACCTTTAATAGGTTAAAAAAAAAATCAGAGAGAAGAAAAAAAATCTACCGATGAAGAAAGTGCAGGACACAGTGAATTCACCACTAAAACCTGTAAGATCTTCAGGGAATATCTAATATTATTACTCCTTAAAACATTTAATGAAACTGAAAGGAAAGGAATACTGTCAAATTCATTCCTTAAAGCTGGCATCACCTTGATTCCAAAACCAGACAAGGACTCGACCAAAGAAAACTGCAGGCCAGTCTCTTTAATGAACATAGGTGCAAAAATCCTCAACAAGATACTGGCAAACAGAATGTAGCAAATAACGAAAAAGATCATAAAACACATGAAAGACTGAGTCTAGATCAAAGTCTCTCACCGAGTTCAAAAATAAAATCAAAATGAACCAATGACCTACATATTAAAATAGAAACAACATGCTGGGATATAAAATAGGTAAAAGTCCTTAAGACACAGACACAGGTTAGGCCTTTCTAAACACCCCAACTGCAAAAGAAATAACATCAAGATTCAACAAATTGGATCATTTCAAAATAAAAGGCCTCTGCATAGCAAAGACAACAACAGAATGAAGAGACAATCGAAATAATCAGCAAAATTTTGGGCAGCTATTCCTCAAAGAACTAACATCTACAATAGTATTTTCACAAGATCTCCCCAAACAGAACACCCAATCCAAAAAGAAAAAGAAAAAAAGGCAACTAACATGAATAGGCACTTCTCAAAACAATAAGTGCAAATAGTCAGTGAATACATAAAAATATGTTTATCATCTCTGTCCTCAAGAGAAATGCAACTTAAAACAACACAGAGATTCCTCTTACTCCAGAAAGAATGGATATTATCGAGAAATCAAAAATGAGCAGTTCTGCTGAGGCTGTGGAGAAAAAGAGCATCTTTCCACCTAGCTGGTTGGAATGTGTAATAGGACAAGCACTATAAGAATCAGTATGGAAATTTCTCAAAAAATTAAAATTGGAAATTCCATTCAACAGAGCTGTCCCTCTTCTAAGTATCTCCCTGAAAGAATTAAAGACAGTGATCTATGGCAGTGACCTAAATATTTAAATCTTGGAAGTAACTTATATATTCACCAACAGATAGATACAGAAAATATGGTATTTATACACAACAGAGTACTACAGTACTTTTAAAAAGGATAAACTTAAAATATTTGTAGGAAAATGCATGCACCTTGAGATCACAATAATAAGTGAAATATATCAGAAATCCAAGCCTATATATCATGTAGCTTTTCTTATATGAGAAACTCAAACTATAAATTATTTAAAGAGCAAAGTAAAACATAGACAACAGGAAACAGGAGTTAGGTCTTTCACAAATGGGAAAGGGATCTAGAGATGGAGGTTTTGAAGGCCAAGGTAGAGATGAATAACAAATTAAAATATATAAAGTGCATGAATCAATTCCCCCATGAATGTAATCATTGTGTTCTACAAATAAGTACTAATGAAAAAATGCCAAATGCATTGAAATAAAGAGCAGAACTTGTATAACCAAGGGGAGGATGAGAATGAGGGAAGAGGGTAACACCAGAGAGATGTCTGTCAAAGGGTACAGAAATACAGTAATGTAGGGTGAGTGAGTCTAGAGATCTGAACAACAGCATGAGTACTATAGCTAACAATATCGCATTATGTACTGAGACTTTAGTAGGGGAATAGATTTTAGGTGCTCTTACCTCAGGGAGTAAAAAGCTACCTATAGGAACGAGTGCTGTTTCAATTGGTTTGACTATATGAATCATTACACTGTGTATATGTATATCAAAACATCATGCTACAGAGTTTAAATAGATACAATAAAGACATTTTTAAAATAAAAAATGACACATAATTTTTAAAAGTCCCTTTTCCTTAAGGCATAGATCAAAGGAGAGATAGCAAGAAAAGTTATTCTTTTTTTCTGTTTTATCCTGTTTTCCATTAAGATATACATTACAGAGTATCCAAAGATAAAACATAGGCTAGTTTGGTTAACTACAAAGAATAGTCATATTTTAGATTGATATTGTGCAAAAGCTCATTTTAGCATTACACCTTTGTACAAAGTAGCGTTTAATTATCAGAGTGAATCATAGATTAAATTAAACATATTCAGCTACAGACTTTAAGGAAATGTTTACATTTTGACTATTATCTCATTTACATAGACTTCTTTGTATTTACACAAACAATTCTGTATTCTATATCATTATTCTGAATAAACCAAAAATATTTTAATCTTTCCAAAGTATTCATACTATGAATAATTTATAAATAAGTAATCTTTCATTTTTATATTCTGGAGGGCTAATCTATAGAAAACAAAGTTAAAGCAGATTTCGTATCTTATTCATCTTGTTCAATAAACTGCTAATTCATAACATTATGATGCTACAGGAGATAGAAACAAGAAAAACAAATCAAGCAATTTCTACCTTAAGGAAGTTCTAGTGAAATGAAAAAGGAAGAGTGATTAAAATGAACAAATTTCTATACTGCAAGATAAGATTAAGCCAAGTATGCACACCTGTAATCCCAGCACTCAGGAAGCTGAGGCAGGAGGATTGCTGTGAGTTTAAAGCCAGCCTGGACTACACAGTGATTTCAAGGCCAGCCTGAATTACATAGCAAGAACTTGTCTCAAAAAATAAAAACAAAGATAGAATAAGATTAGTGCCATTAGCTCTATAGAACCCTAAGTGAGAAATTTCCTCAGTTGGCACAATCAGAAAAGGTTTCACAAAACAAAACATTTCAGGTAAGTCTAGAAAGAATAGGTCAGTATAACTGAAGTTCTTGCATAGCAAAACATAAGGCAAGTTTTGACAATTAAGTAGTATAATTTCATTAGACCATATAGTAGAATACTAGGAAACAGAGAGAATAAAACTAGAAAAGATTGGGCTGAAATGGAAAGGAGTGAGCCCCAACTACAGGCTGAAGCTTCTGCATTCAGGGTGCAGTCCATAGTGAGCCGTGGAGTGCCAGTGAGCTCAGCAAGGGCTCACCAGACCTGTGCATTAGGAGACTTTGAACCACTCACGTTTCCACATGTGAGAATAATATAAACAGCTGGCAAGATGATGCTATTCTTTTATTCTTCTGTAATCTTATGTCCTATAAACTTTATTATAATTCTATCCATATTACTCAGAACATATAAATGTGTGGTATTCTGCGTAACGTGGAACAAACTGTGGCAGGAAAATGTGCTGCTTGGCTGTTGGAGGGAGCACAGCTACAGAATGACAGTAGCCCTTTTTTTTTTTTTTTTTTTTTTTTTTTTTTCCTGCGGCACCGAGGATTGAACTCACAACCTTGCGCCTGCGAGACAGGCGCTTAAGCTGCTGTGGCAAACTCCCAGCCCTAGTTTTTTGAGGCAGGGTCGCACTATGTAGCTCAGGCCGGCCTTGCGCTCACGCTGTAGCCCAAGGTGGCCTCGAACTCACAACGCTCCTCCTACCTCAGCCTCCCGAGTGCTGGGATTAAAGGCGTGCGCCACCACGCCCGGCGACAGTAGCCCTTTATTTATGCATATTAAGTCCTTACAATATTTAAATAGGTTTTTTAAAATTATATTACAGATTTAGTAAAATAGCTACTTTTCAATTTTAATAACAGGTTTAATTGGCTGAATGGATTATTCATGTTAGATTTCCATTATTATATTCAGAATATTAAATCAAAACAGGGTTCAGAGGGAAGACTCCAGTAAATTCCTTTTATTTCTTTGTCAACTGTTCGTCACATAAAAAAGAATTGTAATGTTTAAAAAGTGTTATTCCAGTCACCGATGAAATTTCTCTTCTTAGTTATGCTGGGTAGAATTTCCAGAAATAATTCTTTATAAAATTGCCTATTCAATCAGTCCATAAACAGGTCAATGGTTTAAGATTCAAGAAATATGTCTGTGGAATGGTACAATTTATGAACTTGAGTTGACACTGTATAACATGGGCCTAAGCCAGAACTGCTCTCAGTCAAATTTAAGTCATACTTACCTTCTCTTTCAGAGATCATTGCTCAAAACTAAAACTAAAACTATGAAAAGTGTCCCTAATTGGTGCAATAAATCAAATTCGCATCAGTGAAAAGCTATTAAGGCACATTGAATACCATTCCATTTTAAATCAATTTATAAAATTCTGTGCTAATCTCTGTACAAAAGATATTTTTGAAACTAAGATATCTTTCCTTCATTTTCTGCTTAATGTATCAATTTTATGAGAGATCATCCCATATATTCATTACAGCCTTTAAAATATGCTACAACTATAAAATATCATAATCTGATATCTCATTAAAATATAAATATTTTTACCCTGTGAGATTATTGGTAAAAATAATAATGTCAAAAGTAAGTGTCAGAACAGCTGTTTCCTTAAAAACTATGGGAAGACATGCTTAGAATTTACTAAAAACTTGAGTCAATAAAACACTTATCCTTTATATTGATTTATATGGGACTATCTTTTTTGATGCACCTAAATTAAAATTTAGTTAAGAAAACCTGGGAAAGCTCATGACGTATGTGTATATGACTGTCTTTACAAAAAATTTATCTGAGCTGATTAAAAAGCAGCTAAATGAGTATCAAAATAAGCATTTTAATACCTATTTGAAAAAATACAGAGCTAATCTTAACCTCTGCATTTCCAATCTTCTATGTAATATATAAGAAGAAAAGATAATAGCTAATTTATCTTTTGGGCTTGAGTACCTCATATCTTTCTCTAAAAGGTCTTGGATGTTCTGATAGGTGGCTCCTGTGTTATAACCTTTATATCACGTTTAGTTTACTCTATGCAGTCATTTGATAGCAATAAGTGAAGTGTGGCTGAATATGAAGTTATGAAATAGATACACTCAGCAGAAATATAGGTAGTATCCCTACTTTACTGCTAAGCCTCAACGTATTCTATTACTTTGCACACACATACAATCCTATCAATTTAAATCTTTAGTATCCTAAATTAAAAGATACCATAAAATACCTAAAAGCAAAGATATACTTAACTTTGCTCCAATGATATTCATATTTAAGTCCATATCTTTTAAAGTTAAGCATTCTAAAAAATTATTTGTTCTTAGACTTTACCCAATGAGACTTTACCTACAATATTAGATGATTACCAACTTAACTGTTTAATTTCTCCAATTTATCCAACATGTGATTATCCAATTTAACTGTTGAGTTTCTGCACTAATTTTTCCTTTCAGCAGAAACCAAAAAGACAACACTTTTTCCATAAAGGAAAATACTAAGAAGCAATTGTATTCAGCCATAAATTATACACAGAATATTAAACTCTTAGGTTACGGTTGTGTCAGGATTAATAAAGAGTGTGTAAAATGGTGAAAGCAGAGAACATCCAAATCTAGTCAGTTAAATCATAAACATATCAATGATTAGCACTGGAATTTTTTTTATTTAAGAGAAAATGGACACAGAAAAGAGAAACAAAAAGCAAAAGAGACAAACAACAACAAATCCAATACAATAACACTATAGGTTTACAAAATGAGATGGTTGGAACTTGACAATAGTTACAACATTGCGTATCACTACTCTCAAAGGGGTTGTTCAGATTAACAGATAGAGACATGCAAAATTGATCTAATCATATGAGTATTAACTGTTCTTTTTCAATAGTTAATGAATTTAGTAATATAGTCATTTTTACTATCTTATGTACACTTTTTTATAAATTTATGTCTTTTTCCTTTCCCTTTCTTCTTTCCTCCTTTCCCCTTGGAGTACCTCTTGCTGTCTTTAAAATAACTGCCCATACCATCAGGCGTAATATAATCAAACAAAATAGTTCAGAATAAAGCCAATAAAAAATAAAACAATGGTCGCAGAAAAGAGAAACAAAAGGCTAAAGGGACCAACAAACAACAACAACAAATGTGATACTGTAACATTATAGGTTTACAAAATGAAGTGGTTGGAGTTTGACAGTGGTTGTAACATTGTATATCATTACCTTCAAAGGGGTTGCTCAGATTGACAGATACAGACATGTAAAATTGATCCAATCATATGAGTATCAACTGTTCTCTTTCAATAGTTAATGCATTTAGTTGTATAGTCATTTTGACCATTTTATGTATATCTACATATAAATCTGTGTCTTTTTCCTTTTCCATTCCTTCCTTCCTCCTTTCCCCTTGTAACACCTCTTGTTATCTTCAAAATAACTGCCCATACCATCAGGCCTAATATAATCAAACAAAATAGTACTGAATAAAACCAATAACAAATAAAACAATGGAAGCAATACATAATAATACAACATTGATTTCTATAATGCCTCATATTATCTTCTAAGCAGTTGCCTATATCATCTGTTATAATACAATCAAACAAACCAAAATAGGTTAAAATCACTTAAAACAGAACAATGAAAG
>RJWM01026266.1:0-28298 GCA_004363535.1 Dasyprocta punctata | reverse complement strand
AATCCAGCTGTTCCTGGAGGCGGAAGGTTTTCGTCAGTCGCAAAGTGGTGTTAATTGTGAAGGGCTGTTTATCAAGGAAAACCTTGCTTATGGAAGACTGAAAAATTGATACCTAAAAAATCCTCCCTTGACATTTTAGGGCCCAAATGACTTTCGATTTGCTATCTAGTTCGATCTTTGGTCCTCACCCACCTTATTCACGGGATCTGGCAGCATGTGTCTGGCTCTTTCCCAAAGTCACAGCGGCCATGAAAGGGAGATGTTTTGAATCCATTCAGGACCTCGAGGCAGCCAGGACAGTGCAGCTAAAAACCCTCAGGAAAGAGGGCTCCAGAGCTGCTGCAGGAAGTGGCACGGATGACAGGATGAGTATGCTCAAAGTGAGGGTCAGTATTTGAGGGGAGTGAAGACAGTGTGTCTTTTAATGTAATAATTTTTAGAGGTTAAACATGCACCATATTTTTACTTCATACCTCCTATATCTGTTCTAGGCAGCATGTGATTTTTAAGTATTATTCTATTTTCTCTTTTTGCATATTTTTTCTATAATTTGTTACATTAGATAAAACTAAGGATAAACACCCCCAATTCATGGCTCTTTCAAATACACATCAAGTACACACCAACTCATGTTTCCAAGTGCTAAAACTATGGAATGCTGTGCTAGGGAATCAGTCTTTATATTTGGGCCTATTCAAGCAATTGGATTATGTTGAATGGGAGTTGAGTCAGTGAGATGTTTGCTGTGATCCCTTCTAACGTTCATTTCTGAGCAATAATTTGTTCTGCATCCAGCAGCCTGTACAGATGACTCAGTCACAACCATTTGAAAGGAAAAATGAGCAAAGAACCATTCATGCATTTCCATGTGATGGCGACCTACAGTGGCACCCTGGGGCCAGTGTATGTTGACTGAATTTTTCAAGTTACTTAACCTCTCTGAGCTTTTACATTCAACCATGCACACAGAGCAAGGACCACGTTATATTCGGAGGCTGCTGTAACAATTAGGTGGTTTACAAGATTCTCAATTCCCAAGAGCCAGGCCTAGAGCTCAGCGGCACAAGCACCTGCCTGGCAAGTACAAGGTCCTGAGTTTGATTCCCAGTATTCCCCTCCCCCCACAAAAAATAAAACATTTGGGGCTGGGGACATAGTTCAGTGGTGCAAGTGCCTGCCTGGCTAAGGTAAGGTCCTAAGTTCGATTCCTGATACACACACACAAAGATTCTTAATCCCCAGTGCCAGGAAAAAACAAAGCAAAACAAGACAAAACAAACAAACAAGCAAAAACAGATTGTCTCATGATTCTATTTAGTGAAGATATTTTGCTTTGGGAGAGAATCCACTATGTCTGTGTGTGTGTGTGTGTGTGTGTGTGTGTGCTTGTGTGTGTGTGTGTGTGTGCTTGTGTGTGTGTGTGTGTGTGTTACTGAAGACTGAACCCAGGACCTTCACACTGAGCTACAACCCCAACCCTTTTATTATTTTTTACTTTGAGACACGGTCTCCCTAAGTTGCTAAGTTTCCCAGGCTAAGCTTGAACTTATGATCCTCCTGCCTCAGCCTCCCAGCATCCTGGGATTACACTTTTTGACCCTTTCAGCTTCTGATGGGCTTAGGTCTGTACCACTCCAGCTTTGCCTCATCTTCACATCGCCCTCCCCTTTGTGTGTCTGTCGCTGTTTGTCTATCCAGAGGTCATTTTCATGAAATTTAGGACTTACCCAGATAATTACAAATGGTTTCATCTCAAAACTGTAAATTTCATTCCAATCCACAAAGACTTTTCCACATAAGATAACACTCATGGCTTCTAGGAATTCAAACACAGACATATATTCCTAAGGACCCACAATTCATCTCACCATAGGTAGTAAGTATGAGCCTGGCTAGGGTCTGCTGTACAAACGTCACTGGTCTCCCATCCAGGCATGGGAGAAAGAATCGAGCTGCCTGCTAATCCTGGCATTAGACAACCGATGTGAAGACTTCACCTGCCTTTTCATTCTGATGGTTAAACCAACCCATCCCAGATGGGGAACATACCTTGTGAAATCTTCTCAGCTTTTTCCCAAAACACATATGCATGTTTTAGCTTCCAAAAAGCCATCGGTGTGCAGTGTGAAGAGACCACGCATCAAATTGTTAGTACCAAATTTTTCTGAGAGAGTGAACATCATGAATTATGGAATACTTGCTTTTGCCGGTCCCATCTTCTTTAACACATGGAGCTCTGTGATTGAATATCTCTTCCGTGAAAATTTGGCTTTCAGAGGAGCACTCTGGTAGTATCAGGAGGCATCAAAAAAAAAACCCCAAAAAAAACCCAGTACATTGTGGAATATGCAACTCAGTGAACTGACTTGGGGGAAACAAACTTCAGTAGTCTGAAGGTGCGAAGGCTTAGAATTACTTTCACATCTAATGATTAGTTTTGTCTTCCTATTCTTCCTTCTAATTTTCTCAGTGAGGCCCTAAGTGGAGATAAGGGAAGTCACTGTGAAGAGCCCAGTGGAATGCAGCTTTGGACCAGAAGTCAAAGTCCATCTTCTTGTATGCCTCTTGGCCCGAGTTGGGGCAGCAGCAGTGTGGCTTATCTTCACCTTGGTACAGGTGATTTTGAATGGTTCCATGTGTAGCTCAAGCTGACCCTGTATCTGTGGTACCAGTGCTGGAACCCAGGACCTTCACACCGAGCTACAGTCCCAGCCCTTTTCAGTGTTTAACTTTGAGAGACACCAGCTCTCCAGTGTCTTCCGAGGTAGCTTTGTGAGAGTAACAGTTGCAATCCCATTTCTGGCACCGGCTCCATGTCAGCCTTCCCGGTGGCTCAGAACAGGGCCAGGAAATCATGATTTCTGTCACTGTCACAGGTGCTTCCAGGCCGGGGCTGGAGCTACTCTTTACAGGGACTTCATTTTCCTGCTGCATGGCAGAGAAAGCCCACAAAAGAGAGTCTAACACCCTTGCTATTGTGGCCGCCTCGTGGCCCTGGCATGGAAGATTTGGCAGGGGTATCAGGAAAGCCTCGGGCCAGTGCTGGTGTCTTCGATTCTTGCTCTGACGCAGCAGCGGGGTGACTGGGTCCCTCTCCTGTCCAGGAGGAGAAGTGAAAGCGTGGGTGACGTTCATCTCAGACACATGAAAGCCAGGCTTTCTAGGCTGTGCACGGCTGGTGACTCACTGAAGACTCACATCGAAGATGTGAGGCCACATTAGAGGCGTGATCTAGATGTACTGTGAATATTTAAATTGAAAAGAAATTACTCAAGACCCATTATAATACACTTATCCCACAATCCTTGCCTCTTTCCGCAGCAGCCCAGGAGTCCTCTATACATGAAGTGTGTGTGACACACTGCCACAAAGGAAGAGAAGACACCTTGTATGTGTGTAAACGCGACAGTCACAGCCTCCTGACATCATACAGAGCTGCTGTCATCCTGGTCTAATATCTCTTCATTTCCCTCCCAAACCCATCAGGAGAAGGAACCAAGAAGCATTGTGGAAAATGGCCCCTTCCCTTTAGGGCTCTTTTAAGAACATTTTGCTCCCTGCAGCTGGAAAGACTGGGGCAACCTTTAAAAAATTGATTAGCAAAGGCAGGTTTAAAAAGAAGCAAAGGGAATTTTAACTATAAGCTGTACTGTTTGCAAGTCATAAATAATAGAGAAGCATGCCTTTGTCTTTCCGGGTACGGGATGCACTTCAGTGAATGAGCTACAGTATTATCCAGGGGTTCCCTTTAGAGACTCCTTCTCACCTTCCTGGACAGTTAAAGGGTGCAGCTCATGCTGATTGGGGCTTTATTCCAAGAGCTTCCAGGTTTTCTATCTCCAAAACAGTGCATATTTCAACTTTGGCTGCAAATGATAGTTTCATTTGATCTCCATATTGAATGTCTTTATAAACGCCTTCAAGCTGTGAGGTCCGGGGGGATTATTATATACCAAGGGGTGGCTGTGAAATCAATTGAGAAGTAGAAATCTCCTTGGAAATATAATGTTGCCTTAAGAGGCCGTGTAATTGACTGTGCTATATTAAGTAACAAAATTCCAGGCATTTGGACTGAGGACTTTCACCCAGAACTTGGTTGGTCTCTGCTATTGGTACTGGCACATTGTTCTCTCTAAATTTCGTGGCTGTTTAGCATATCAAAGAGCAGAGCTGCTTTTCTCCAGGTGCCACTATACTGTAGCTGTACTGCGACTATACTGTCACCCAGGACCTAGACAATAGCCTTCATCTTAGTCCTACTTAGTTGATATATAAATAGGGTGGACAACTTGACCTTGGTCACGTGGGCAGGAAGAGATGGATCTGACCCTAGGATCACAGGTAAATTCTTAGCCCGTAATTCTTTTCCTTTCATACAAGAACATGAACCTTTGTATCCTCCAGTAGTATTGATAAAGTATGATTCAATTCAAATGCATGTAATGATAATCATGTAATGGGTTCTGTCACTGCACAGATATATGCTTGTTACTAAGACAACTCGATCCTTTCCCAAGAACTCGAACCCTTCCTGATAGGCCTGACCGTGGTCATCCCACTAGGGGAATATTTTCCCACATTTCTACTTATCACATGCTCTGCCCTATATGATCCTCTCACATCTCTCTTTTCATTCTGGTAAATTCTTCATTATTCTTTCTAAAAATCTTTCAGGTATAGGCAATTGCTCTCACCTGTGTGATCCAGAGTCTGCCCAGCAATGCCTCTGTCCTCAACCACACCATACCATGTGAGACTCTACCACAAGGAACTTCAGGTATCTGTCACAACATGAGTCTGTCTCCAGGGTGCGGACAGGGGCTGGTTCTCTCTGACCATGCAGGACATAGGGACGGAGGGACAAACAGATCTCAGAATCTGCAGAGATGCTGGGAGCTGCAGAATTAGCCTTGCTGTGGTTTCTATCTAGATGTGCGAAGATCCTCCAGTATGTATACAAGGGACTTTTGAAGGTGGCTGGATCACGGGGGCTTCGAGCTAACTTCCTATTAGAAGACAGAGTCAGCTGGAGGAAGGGCCTGGTCAGTAAGGTTTCTGTCCTTCCCTGGCTCACTTCGCTTTTTACTTCCCACAGGCCATGCTCTGGGCAGCTTTCCTCTGCCGCACCTTTCTATGTTGAAGCTAGTGAACCAGGGAAGGACTGAAACATCTACAAACTGTGAGCCAAATGCACCTCTCTGCCTGTAAGGTGTGGGGCACCAGGTCCATTGCTCCTAGCTGCTGGCCAAAGACAGTGCTTTCAGACAGGCAAAGGCATGACTCCACCTACTTTCTTTTGACAATTATAAGATGTTTGGCTTTGTGATTTATTTTTCTTCAGCACATTATTTTTTTCTCTTAACAACACTCACTACAGCAAAGTACAATCTTAAATCCAGCAGTGCTAGTAGAGCTTTAGGAAAACTGATTTCATGTTGTTTTGGACTTCCTTTGGGTCCTCCTCAGATACAGGGGCTGCTGTGCGGTGGGGTCAGCAATCTTGGTGATTATCGTAGTCTCCACTCTCAGCCTCCGCCATGATAGGCAACCCCAGCTTCCCTGAGGGGTACAGCTCAGTTTTAGACACAAGTTCATCAATAGCATTACTGGAAGGTGTCTTTAGGAAAGATGGGTTTTTCAGTGGTATGGAAATAGGTCCCAAGAAATAACAGGTCTGAGGATGCTCTGCGTCTTTGATTCCAGCCTCAGCATTTCACATTAAGGAAACTGAGGCCCTGGGGAAGAGAAGGGGCACGTGGCACAATGTTTATTATTTTCTTGGTCTTCTAAATTCTAAGTAATCACTGACATTTTGAATAGTAGAACAATTCTCATGTCAGTTTTTGAGCTAGTGGTTCAAGTAAGTATTACATATATTTATCGAATTTTATTCCAAAATTATTTATAGATTCAACATCAACGCTCAGAAATATATTTGAAAGGTGTTATGGATGCAAAGTGCTGTGTGCCATTTATACAAATATTCTATGGGCGGGGAACAGGAGATGTTTTCTGAAAATGGTAAATCTCTCAAAACTTCAATATGCTTACGTTTGCCTTTGAATAAAAATGTAGTTTGATTAACTCACAGTAAAAGAAAAAAGGAAAGAAAGAAAGAAAGAAAAGCAAGCAGATATCTGCTTCAAAAATCATGGAGTGGGGGGTACAACTCAGCAGCATGGGCACCTGACTAGTAAGCATGAGGTCATAAGTTTGATCCCCAGTACCAAAAAAAAAAAAAAAAATCATGGATTATGAAGATCATAGACTATATGGGTCTGCTGATGACAATAACACCAAGACAATTTCTTATTCCAGGAGCTCTGTTGTCTCAGGTACCATGAAGACACATTACATTCACGGCCTTGAGTTAGGTGTAAGTGGTGACTTGGGGGAAATTATCAGGAAGAGGTGACGCTTGCAGTATGAGACAGGAGAAATGGTTATATGATAAGGGTCTACCTCATCATACTGTGACTCGTGCTACAAAAGTATGAGTCTTCTCCAGATTAACTCTCAGTTAAAATTCAAAAGTTCTTGAAAGATGCAAAGCTTCTAGATTTCATCCTGAATAATAAACAAACAGAAATAGGTGAAAAGTTGGAGAACAAAAGCAAGAGGAGGACTTGATTTATTCTATAACTTGTCATATAGCTGTCAAAATAAGAGTATGAAAGGCAAACCAAGTTGACAATAGAATGCCACAGAAAATCCAGTGATCAAACTCATCCTATTATGCATAGAATCCAGTAGTGATGAAAAAATATATATGTATGTGTATATATATATATATATATACACATATTAAACCAAGAGAATTTGATAAAAGACACTTGTAAATTTTGTTAAGCATTTTCAAAAATTACATTAGGTCTTTTTTTAAAATTTTATTTTAAAGATAACAAAATCCAACAAAACAGAACAAAGTCAATAAAAACAAAGGAGTAGAACTGGTACAGAACTTCAAAGCAAGATACTAGGAAAATAATAGCTGCTACAGTATATCCTGTTATCTTCACAATAGTTGTCCATTCCATCAGGTATAGCAAAATCAAACCAAAGACAAAACAATAAAACCCATCAAAACAGAATATTGAATAAAGCAAAACAGTGAGAACAATATTGGGCCTGAAAGACAAGATAGAAGGGAATTCCCCATATTTGCTACACTGCATATTGTCATCCTCCCAAGAGATGCTCAGACTGCTGGCTACAGGCCTGCAAAATCAACCCGTCAATAATCAATGCAAGCATTTAGTTGCTTTATGTACCTTAGTTGCTATCAACATAGCCAGTCTTCCCAACCAGCAGGATGTTTATGGTGGTGGTGGTGGGGTGTTGGTTCTCAGCCCACACTCCAGTAGGCTCACAGGAGGTGTTGACTTTTCTCCTCCTGGAACCACTTACCAGGAAGGCTGGCTAGCTGTCTTCTGGTTGGATCCTCCCTGACCCAGCATGGTGGGCTCTCAGGAGGTGCTCTTACATTGGGTCTTACTTCACATCATATAGTGAAATACATTTCTGTTGGACTCAGGAATAAACTTAGCTGTTAATTCTGTTTCCCAGGTATTACAAAGAGTGTTGGAATAAACATGGGACTGCAGGTGTCTCTCTGACATACTGATTTCATTTCCTTTGGATATATATACAGCAGTGGACTTGCTAGATCATATGGTAGTCTTATTTTTACTTTTTTGAGGAATCTCCATACTGTTCTCCATAATGGCTGAGCTAATTTGCATCCCACCAACAGTTCCCAAGGGTAGCCTCAGCCTGGCCACACCTGTTATCTTTCATCTTTTTTTTAAATAGCCATCCTAGCAGGTGCAAGGAGACAGCTCATTATGGTTCTAATTTGCATAAAACCTGTTGATTAGTGATGCTGAGCATTTTACCTATTCATGTCAGCTATTTGTGTGTCTTTCTTTTTTTAACGTCTTTTCAGGTCCCTTGCCTAATTTTTATTCAACCTATTCATTTATTTCCTGCAGCAGTGTTAAAGTTCCTTGTGTGTTATTGAGTATTAATCTCTTAGAAGATGTGTAGTTGGCAGATGTTTTCTCCCATTCCGTAGGTTGTCTCTTTACTCTGTTGATTGTTTCTTTTGCTCTGTAGATGTTCTAGCATTTGATGTGATTCCTACATTTTTGCTTTTTGCTACCTGTGCTTTTGGTTTTATAGTAATCCCAAATATTGAGTACAGTAACCCAAGTACTGTGATCCTTTCTCTAGTCTTTCTCACAATCCAAGAAGTTGTATTTATAATCCCACTGAGACGTTACTGGAATCCTGGCAAATTCCAATCTACCATCTCCAGTGCAACCCACAGCGAGAGTAAAGACACCAAGACATATTCAAAGTTAAGGGCATCCAAGGGGTCATGAGTCCAATCCTTGTGAGGATGTGCGGACAAAGGCCTTGATCCTAGGCCTCTCCCAGAATTTATTATCTTGTGAAGAAGGGAGTGGCTTGAGGATGAGTGACAGTGAGGATGGCAGGAACTATGTGAGTAATTTGAGCTGGCTGGTCAGGTAGTGAGAAATCTATCTTTGCAAAATGCAGAGATAACGATATGCAGAAGGATCAATTTGTATAATTCAATTAAGGTAGCTGTCTTGTTTGTGGAGGCTGTTGCTTCAGTTTCTGATATGTAAACTTTTGTGCCCTGGGGACTCATAGCCTCTTTATCTTGAGGCTCATACCCAGTGGACATTCCTGGAGCTCACTGGCTCTGCCATCCCACTGTAGTCATATATTTTACAGAGAGCACTATGAGAGGAAACAGGACACTGTCTAATGGCTTTAGAGATTACACACCAGTACCTCACTAGCTTTGTGCACAATGCTTAGAGCCAATTGAAGAGAGAAGAAAATACCATAGTCAGCTCTGTACATATCAGTATAAGGAAATAAGTCTCGATATAATCAAAGTTGTAGCAACTGTTCTGCATTCGAGGGGAGTCACTGAAATTGTCTCCCATGTGGTTTTATGCCTGACAAACTTTGCTGAGTCCAAATGGAGTTTTTCCTTTATATTTTCCTCTAGTCCTAGTTTAAGAGTTTTAGGTCTTGCATTTATGTCTTTAATTCATTTTGAGTTGACATTTTGCACATGGGATGAGATTAATGCAATTTTCCAACCTTATATAAAGAGGCTACCCTTTATTTTTTCTGCATTCTTAGTATCTGTGTTAAAGAGTAGTTGACCATATATGTGTGGTTTTATTTCGAGATTCTCTATTCTATTCTGTTAGTTGTTACATCTGTTTTTGTGCCAGTACTATGCTGTTTTGATTGCTATAATATTGCGGTAGATTTTGAGATGAGGTTGTATGATATCACCATCTTTGTTCTCTGTGTTCATGATTGCTTTGATTTTCAGGGTCTTTTGCAGTCCTGAATGTATAAAGAAATTGCAGCTCATCCATGCACATGGAATACTATTGAGCATTTTAAGAGGAAGGAATTATTGTCATCTGCAACCACACAGATGAACCTGGGAGACATTACATTGAGTGAAATAAGCCAGGCAAAGAAGAGTAAATCAATCTCATTTATATGTGGAATCTAAAAGTTTTGAGGAGGTAGAGAAAAAAAGTGCTGCTGACAAACAGCTGGGTAGGAGTAGAATTGAGCAGATGATTACCAACGTATGCGAAGTTTCAGCGAGAGAGCAGGAAGGAATTCAGGATGTCTGCTGTACAACATGGTGACCATAGTTAACAACTGCATTATATCCACAAAAAGGGCTGAGAACACATTTTAAATGTTCTTCCCATTGAAAAATGATAGCATATGAGGTGATAGATAGGTTAGTTACTTTGATGCAACCATGCATACATACACCAAAGTATCATGATCTATGCCATAAATATATACAAATTTTGTAAAATAAAATATTTTAATAAGTAACAAAAAAGTGCACACTTAAAATTTCACTAATTATTACTGCAGTGAGAAAAAAGTTTCCAAAACAATGGGGAAAAAAAAGAGTAAGAATGGATTTGGACATATAAAAGTTAAAAATTTGTGCACATCCTAACACCTTAAAATCCAAGCTAAAAAAGACACCAGGAAAAAAAAGTTAAAATAACAAAGAGAAAACCACTAAAGACATTCAGAAGGGTTTTAATGTAATTTCAAAGGTGTCTGTCAGCAATTTAAAAATGTTAAACTACAATAGAAACCAACAAATTAATAAATCTGCTGACAAACACCATTCACTATGGGAAAATGTTCAGGAGAGTCATACCTGAAGGTATATGTAAGCAAAGATGTATATCTAGATGATGAGATTATGCATGGTTTTAGTGTCTTTTTTTTTTTTTTTTTTTTTTTTTTTTTGGTAGCGGGGATCTCCTTGACCCTATTTTTTGAGACGGTCTCACTATGTAGTTCAGGCTGACTTTGAACTCACTTTGTAGCCCAGACTGGTCTCAAACTCACAATGATCCTCCTGCCTCAGCCTCCTGAGTGCTGGGACTGCAGGCACACGCCACTATGCCTGACTTTAATGCCTCTTTTTTACATTACTTTTAGAAAATATTAATTTATGATTAACTCACGGTTTGTGCCATTATTAAAAATAACAAAACAAAAAGAAAATGAGACACTAATAAAGTACTTTGAGACAATAGAGAAAATTAAAATTTTCAGGGGAAATGATTATTCATTTTCTCTCTCATTTCAAATTTCCTTTCTGTTGCTTTGGCCATGGTGGGGAATCCTCAGTGCAACAGGAAAAGTCCTTTTTCTTCACCTAAATCCACCTTTCCATCTGTAGAAGCACTTCCGCATCAGCTGGAAAAGCATTCAAAATTTCTGCCGTGACAAGACGCACAAGCCACTCTTCTTCATTGTGCTGTGTGTCAGTGGATTAAGGCAGAGTCTACACAGGGGTACTGAATCTTTCTTGTAGCTGCTACTGCAGTACCAGAGATTGAATCTGGAACCTTCGTGCTGAGATACATTCCTAGCTCTTTTAAATGTTTTGTTTCTAAATTCGAGATAGGTTCTCACTCAGTCACTAGGTTTCTAAGGCTGGGCTCAAACTTACAGTCTTCCTGGCCACCTTCCCAGTGTGCTGAGATTATGGGTACTGACTTTCTCATGGATGGCACTGGCGTCATTTTGCTGCTCAGTCCTTTACAAATTGGAAAAAACAATCCTCTCAGAAGGCAATGGGAATCACCTGCCTCAAGAATCTAAAGAGACTAAGAGGCAGGGCAGAACACCTAGGACAGGCAAGAAAGTTGGCTTCATGTTTTCTCTGGCCTGTTCATTCATCCACACTGTAACATTGTTGCCAAGCCATTCTGGGTTCTTTGCTCAATTCTGATGGGAATCTCAAATTGGAAAAGGGCTGCTCCCTTGTCAGTCAATGGCTCTGAAGTTTGAGAGCCAATGGCTCCCAGCCATTAGTGCCACGGTTCTGATCTTTGCAGGTCAGCACCAATTAGCTCTTACTATTACAGTGCTTGAGACTATAGTGCCTAGTAATACAGCCCCTGGCAGCTTCTAGCCACTCCAAGCAGCTCCACCAGATCCCAGAACTGTAGCTCCTTTGTTGTTTCCCAGAGTCCTGTCTTTACCTTTTGCTGCCTCTCTGGGTTGTACCCTGGCTGACTCCAGTCCTCAGCCTTCTGCCTCCTCATCCTCTACAGTGGTGGCCTCAGGCTTTGGGTCTGCCAAGCTGAACATCTTCTGACAAGGTACTTGCACAAGTCACTGAAATTCTTCAGAGTTATTAACCTCTTGTGTCACCAAGCCTTGTTAGTGTGGCTCACTTTACTGAGGTAAGAATCCCAAGTAGACAATAGGGTCACTCACAGGCAGCCTTATTAGAACCCATGAGCACTCGGGGTGGTATTGTGGTGGAGGGAACCCTCTTCCATCTGAAGGGGTACTGCTTGCATAGATGAAAAGCAGGACATGCGTGGGGAGACACCTGCATTTCTTGGACCTCCTGGGACTTTTGATATAATGTCAGAGGGATGGGATCATCTGCAGGGTAGAGTCATCCAGAGTGGTCATGGGCTGCAGCCATCTGGGACAGGTAGGGACCATATCTCCTACAGCAGCCCTTGGGTGACTAAGACAGTCTCAGTTGTCATAGGGAAAACAGAACTCCAGGAGAAGCTGCCACATGATAGACTGTTCCTGTGCTTCTATAACAATGGCAGGGCTAAACCATGTCCACTGTGACTCTTACGAAGTCTCCTGTGAAGACCGTAGTGTTGATCATGGCCCACTGGGGACATCAGCAATGAGCCCCAGTTCCTCCCCATCTTCACTGACTTTCTGACTGCCCCTCAGAGAGGCAGCAGCAGGGCCTGGAGGAAGGAAACAGCATGACAGCCATGAGTAGGATTCTGGCCCTTGGGGAATCCTAGGAGAAAGGGAAAGATGGGGCCACCTCCCTACCTCCCCATCAGAGCACCCCTTTCCAGGCATGGATCTATGGTTGTTGGGTGCTACAAAGTGCCAGGTACTGGGTCAGAATTTTCTGCATTGCAGCAAATGCTTTCAGCAACGTGAAGGGGAGAATTCCCCATCTAATAGATGCAACTCTTCAGAAGCTAGGGGCTGGTGACCTTTCTAAGTGCCCCCTAGGGAAAGTCCTGCTACGTCCGGGGTTCTCTGAGAAGTGGTTTTCTGATTAACACTGCCTCACTGTCAACTCTATGGAGAGAGAGAGTAAACCCAGACCTTCTCTGCTCCCATTCCAAGGACGCTTGGGGCTGTTTATTATCATTATTTTTATCTTCCTGAGATGGCAATTTCTATGGGATTGCAAATTCTTTTTCCCAGTCCACTATCCTAAAACTCCAGAAAGCTGAGAACCATTTCCTGGGAAGGGGTTAATGAGATTTTAAGAGAGGTCAGGTAAGGATCTCTGCTATTTTTGTATTCTCAGGTTCTGCATCTGTAGATTCAATCAACAACAAACTGAAACTATTTGGAAAAAAACTTCATTTATAATGAGCATGTAGACTTTTTTTGTTTATTGCTTCTTAAACAACATTGTAGTGCAAGTCTCATACATAGCGTTTACATTTTATTAGGTATTGTAAATAACCTGAGGTGATTTGAAGGAACGGGAAGAGAGTCTATGCCATTTCATATAATAGATTTTAGCTTCCCTGAATTTTGGTTTCCATGGGGGGCAGGTTACTGGGGCCAATCTCCAATGGATATCAAGGGGCAGCTGTATTTGCAAAGAAATTAGGGTAAGTGGCTCCCCTGACAGGATATTTAGCACGTACAAAGTTATACATTAAAAACAGTGCAGATGGAAGTATAAGTCCTTCTCTGCAACTCCCCTGCACTAACTCTCTACCTCTTACTGCATCCCGCCACACACACACACACACACACACACACACACACACACACACACATATTTTTGCACAAAGGAGAAGAGAATTCATGAGCAAAGCCAGCCACAGACACTGGAAGCGACTTCCATCCTTATAGCTCCGCCCCCTCGCTGTTGCTACGGGCAACCGCTCCCAACAGGTGCCTTAGGTTTGCGCCACTTGGCAAGGCTGGCTGCGCCTCACATAACGGTTCCAATAATTGTGTGTGGGCGAAAGAGGGACACTCGCTGGATGTGTTCTGTAATTAGTCCTCAGAATAGCCTCATCTGTCAATCTCGGATCAAAGCACTGCTTTCTCCAGAGAGAAAGAGAATAGCTGAATTCTTGGTAAAGCAGAAAATTACATTCCTACAGTTCTCTGAGAGCTGTACAAGAAGAGGGAGAGAGTGCTGTGCATAAGTCGGGGACAGAGTATGAAGCATAAGCACCTGATCTGAGGACTGGGGATGGGCTGTGTGCCAGACTGAGCACCTCACACCCAGTCACCAACCTTTGGGAGAGTCCTGCTAGTGCCCCTATCTCCGCTTGGAGATGGGCGAGTCACTTACCATGGCCACATGGCAAGTGCAAGGCACAGACCAGACTTAACGATTTATTCTGACCTACAGCTCATTCCCATCCTGCAGCATTGCACGATGCAGCTCTAGTGGGGGGCAGCAGTAGTAGGGGAAGCTAGGGGTTCACCCCACTGGTGTCTGAAGATGTCCTGATCTGTCGGAGCTGCTTAGGAGCAGAGTGAGCGGGGTCCTCTCTGGCCTTCCCCAGGAAGGGCGCCCACGCTCCGCCTGCATGGCTCCATGGTGCACCATGGTGCCCACCATGACCTTGGGCGCTGCCTCCATGGGACCTGCCTGCACCCCGGCTCACTGCCTTGCTGGGCCTGGAGAGCAGCTTCTCTCTTCTGTTGATGTCTCGGCTTCCCCTGGCTGCAACCCAGAGGCAGGACCCAGCATTCGCAGCCTTACAACCTATTTACCAGTTAAGACAAAGACCCTGAGGGAAGCTCGTCTCTCCCAGAGCCGACTCCAGCTTCAAATCAAATGAGCTTATACGTGGGGATAAAGTGCCAGGAACATAAGCGCTCAATACAGGTTCTGCTCTTTGCCTCTCTGAATCCCTCCGAAGCCCAGCCCTGTACTGGGGATAGGGAGGAGACAGGGTCTGCTCATCGGGTCCCAAGTGGATGATACTCAGATGAGGCCAAGCCCGTCAGTAGCGCTGCCTCCCCTGTCCAGAGGAGCATGATCTGGGGTCTCTCGCAGTAGCTCAGGATTGGTTTTTGTTCTTTGCCAATGAAGTCAGTGGCACCCTCCCCCAATCAGTCTGATGGGTCTTGCTAAGAGGAACTCAAGTCACTTAACTATAAATCCCATCTGAGAACTGGCAGGGGACTGATAAGTGACCTTTGTCCAGCAATAGACAGAAGGTCTTCCATCCATGGGACAGGGAGAGGCTATGAGTCTTGGGACCTGGAGCACATCTCTAAGTCTCAATTTTTCTCTGTAAAATAAAGATGAATGAAAAGGTAACAATAATATAACTATGGTAATAAAATAAACCCCAGATTGATAAGTCACCATCAGATCTCAGGGTTTATTAATTCATTTATTCAGACTTTTTTGCATTTTTTAATTTATTTACTTTGAGACAGGTTCTTGCTAAGTCATTGAATTACCCAAGCTGAGCTTGAATTTGTGACCCTCCTGCCTCAGCCTCCCAAATTGCTGAGATGTCAGGTATGTACTACCATGCCCAGATAGATCCTGGGAGTTTAACATACATTCTTACATCTTTTCTGCCCCTTCTCTTCCTTTCCTTTTATTTGTCAAAGTGGTTGGATCACTGATCCAGATATTTGTTCCAGCATCATTATTGTGGGTATATCTGTGAGACTAAAATTGAAACCCTTGAAAGCAGTGGACATTTATTTTTATTTATTTATTATTTATTTATTTATTTTTGGTACCGGGGATCAAACTCACAACCTTGCGCCTGTCAGGCAGATGCTTATGCCACTGAGCTAAATCCCTGGACCACAGTGGACTTTTAGTAAATTAGTTTGGCATCGAAAATACAGGTGGGGGAGGAGAATGAGAAGGTCCCCGCGAGGGGCCCCTGCCGTGCCCGAGCGGCGCAGGCACCGATCAGGACTCAATATGGACTGCCTTCCGGGGTCCTGAGCCCAGGACCTTGCAGGAGAACGAGAAAGGCCCCACAAGGGGTCCCCCCCCCCGCCCGAGCGGCACCCTCGCGCGGGCTTGGAATCAAGGACAACACTCCCTACCCCCCCCAGGCACCTTCTGTTTCGGAGGTTTGGCTGGATTGATAGCAACCAAGGAACATCAACCAACTTTTGTTTTGTAGATTTGGCCAGGCCTCTGGTCGGCAACCCAAGCATCTCTTTACAGTGGGCAATGTAGCAAGTATGGGGGATTCTCTTCTGCCTTGTCTTTAATATTAATAAAATATAAAAAAAAAAAGAAAATATAGGTGGGCTCCATCTAATTAACCAAAAGTTTGAATAGAACAAAAAATTGTCCTTTTCTGAACAAAAAGAGATTCTACCAGTAAGCTATCCTTGGGTTTGGTCATTTTTCCCAGTATGCCAGCCAAACTTGCCAGCTCTCACTATTACATTAGACAACACTTAGAATCTCTCTCTCTCTCTCTCTCTCTCTCTCTCTCTCTCTCTCTCATCTCCACCTCCATCTCCATCTCCACCTCCATCTCCATCTCCATCTCCATCTCCATCTCCATCTCCATCTCCATCTCCATCTCTATCTCTAACTCTATCTCTGTCTTTCTCTGCTGTTGGTTCTATGTCTTTGGAGAAATCATTAATACACTGCAGTAATACCCACATGACCATCTGTGTAGATGTAAATTCCATAGAAGCACAGCTCTATAAAGAGCCTAGATGCCCATCAATGATGAATGGATGAAGAAAATGTGGTACGTAGTGAGATATTACTCAGCCACAAAGAAGGATGGAACCGTGTCACTTGCAAGAAAATGGGTGGGACTTGCGGTCCTCATGCTAAAGAAAATCCGCCAGATCCAGAAAGCTAATTATGGCACACTTTCTCTTACATGAGAAGCCTAGGATATAAATAAGGAAAGGAATGAAATAGAGTAAACAGGGAACTAGGAAGCAGACTCTTGGAGATGGGGAACAGAGGAAAAGGAGAGGGGGTAAAGGGATCAAAAATAATCAAAATATTACAGACGCGTGTGCCAATTTCCCAAAATGAACATCGCTATCCCGCAATATAAAGAAACACTGTTAGAAATATTTTAAAAACCCCAGTGAACCTCCCTCGCTCCTTCATCTCCCTGCTCCCTTCCATCTCCCCGTCGTTGCTGGCAGAGGCGGCTGCTGGTTTGAGGAGACGAAGCACCCAGACTTGGGAGGCGCCCAGGCCGGGGCTGGGTTTGTGGACCGTCTCACTCCAGAGCCGGCACCGCCTCCACACTTCGGATCAGTGACCTTAGCCAGGACGCGTCCACAGCGGTTCTCGGGGAAGACGCAGAGCTGGTGTGGGATCCTCTCTTCCCCGGGGCCGTCCCGGACCTGCGAGAGCCTGGGGGAGCCCGGCACAGCCTCCCTCCCATCGCCTCACAGCCTGAATCCAGGCGTTTATCGGCCCTGCTCCGTTGTGTTTAGCAAGTAGAGCAGAAATCCCATCGGCATTAAAGTAGCATTTCATGGAGAGAGCACACGGGTCTGGCCCGCGTCAGGTGAGCCGCAGCTGCCCCCGCCAGCTCCCAGGTCACCCTGCTCCCTGCCGTCCCTGCCCACTGTGCCCCGGCTTCTCTCCTCTCTCCCTCTGCTCCCCTGGAATGCACCCAGCCAGGGTGATGCTTCGCATGGACTCCTTTCTCTCTCCCCTCTCCTCCCTCCAGGCAAAACCTCACCGATTTACGATGGCCCACCAGGACAAATCCAAGGTTCTTAGTGCTACCGAGTGCCCAGCTGACCTCTCTCTGCCTTCCTTTCCAGCCCCCTCACCGATGCCCCTGCACCCGCCCTGACGAACGGCAGGGGCCTTCGCTGAGGAAGAGACGCGGGCGTTCGGGGTGTCCAGCGCTCATCTTCCCCAGGAGCTTCCGGGGGGATAAACGAACCGAGCCTCCGATGCTAGTCTCCTCTCAGCAGCTTAGCGGCAAGTGACCAAGGCCCCTCTGAGCTGTCCCACTTCCTGTCCCCGGAAGGAGGCTCACCTGTCTGGACAGAGCCTGCTCCACCGGCCTGGATTCCGGAATCTAGGTGGCACGGAACCAATGCTAAGTTAGTATGCCTTCATCGTGAGCGATGAGAAGAATTTAGGGTTCACAGTAAATGACCAAACTTGACGGTTGTTTGTCACTGTCACATGTCCCAGTCCGAGCCCAGTACACCCTCTTTTCTTCCAAATTAGGTGACCCTTCCCTTAGGTCTCTTGGTGGCATGTACTTCATTGTCATATGGTCATTTTCACATGAGATAGCATTTTCTCTTCGCATATTTGCCTTTCCCGTTAGCTGGAGAAGCCCTCAAGGGTGAGAGACCACATGTGTGTTTGCCATTACACCTCCAAAGCATCCGGCACTGGGAAAAAGGACTCTGGATGCACCATGTCAAGCTCTTGACCCATACTTCTTGCTCTAGTACTGATTCATTGAATTAATAGGCATCAAAGAGTTATTATCAGTACCTAAGATCAGAAGATGTAATTAAGTGCAGAATGCTATGCATTACAGAAATGAGCAGAACTTGGTGTTTTTCACGAAGTGGAAACAGGCTGTACAGTACAGAGGAAAGAATCCTGGATAGGAGATCAGGGTCAGTGCAAGGCCATTGGAAAGAATGCTTCACTGAAGTGCTGGACCGCACGTGTCCCCCTTCTCTAAGGAGAAAAATAATACGTACCACATTCTCGTCCTTCCAGAAGAAAAATGTCTGACTGTACATAAAGGGCATAATAAAAAATGTCAGCACTGTGGAGGCCAGGAGTCCACTCGCTCTTCTGCCTTGGCGGAGCCGAGCTGTAACACAGTGCCCTGCGCTGTGGATTCTGCTCATCTTTGCACAATTCTGACACAAGGGCAACGCCAGCAATTTATATCTGCCCGCTTTGACACAGACCATAGAAGATGGAAATAGCATCCTGCAGAACACAGGGAGATACATTTGTTGAAAATGAAGCTCAAGTAAAAATACAAAAGAGGATCATTGATTTGTTAACACAACATTAACTGACAATAACTAACTATTCATTAATTAACAATAAATATTGATAGATGACAGGTGCTGATTTGCTTACAGCAATCCTGGGGGGAGATTGTCTCCTGTTGAAGAACATGTCATGAAGAGGGTATCTGAGAGCTTCTTCTCGAGCAGGTCTTTGCCACCTACTTTTCCCTGGCATAAGATGGTTAGAGATGAATGTACTTTTGAAACTGTGAAACCCAAACCATTCATTTGAATCAGGTCAAGTCTTAAAGTCATGACTAACTCAAGGTCACGCAGTAAGCAAGTCATCAGATCTAGGACTAGAACCAGAGTTGCTTATATGCTAAGCTTTTTTTTTCTTTGCCTTTTTCCTTCATCTAAACAATTTATGAAGGGTTGGTCAAGTGTTTCAAGATAGGCAAGAAAGTTCTTTCAGGTTGCTTAGTAATTGTATAAAGAAGTTCATTCAAATCATGCCGCTGGGAGTATAAGAAGGGATGGAGAGATATAGTGAAGGTTTAAAAATTAAAAAAACTTATTGCAATAAAATGTATCTCACCAAGAAGGATGGGATAGATGCAGTCTAAGGCAGGGGAGTGTTTTGAGTACTTTGAGAGGGATTAATGGCAATATGTCACTTAATGTAATAACGGACCATGTATTCCTGAAAATAGTAAGTCCTAACCAGGAAATAATCAAGCTTGAAAATAACAGATTGAAAGTGCCAGACCCAACCACCCTGCCTGACAGAGCAGCCACCGAGCAAGAGAACAGTGAGGCAAAATCTTCTGCATGACACTTACCATCACCATGGTAATGGTCAGCATTTATTTTCCAGTTAGGTCTTATTTCCAGGGACACCCAGATTTTTTCTGTCAGAAACACGATGCTGTGTCCTCATCTGCCCTAATCACTGAGTTTGGTGCTGTGCAACTTATAGCTCTCCCTAGAAGTCACAATGACCATGAAAGAAGACAATTTGAATCCATTCAAGACACTGAGGCAATCAGGACAGAAATGTTAAAGACACTCTAGACAGAGAACTCCAGAGCTGCTGCAGAAAGCTGCAAGAATGATGGGATGAGTGTGTTCAAAGTGAGAAGGAGGATTTTGAGGGGATTCATGGCAATGTGTCTTTTTACTGCAATGCATTCTTTAAAAAAAAAATTGGAATATTCACTGCATTTTATGATCTCACCTCATTGAGCTCTGGAGCTGTGGGGTTTGGGCAGATCTGACTAGTTGGGGTTCTGAGAATAGATTCCTACCAGTTCAAAGCCTTAGTTTTCATATCTTTCAAGCTGTGAAAGCTATTGCTCATCGTGAGCATGGTATGCAGGAGCTAAGATGGGAAAGTGTCTCCGGGAGGGACAGAAAGACCGTGACGCATGCCATGCCCAGGACCCAAGTCTTTCTACACTGGGAGCACAGGGGAATTAACATCTCTCAACTCTGGTGCATGGGCCAAGTATAAGCTTTGAGTTTCCTGAGTGTGTCAGTTCAGCGTGAGGCACAGGATAAATAGGAGGATTTAAAAGCACATACTTTCTTCCTGCCCTCATCAGTTGCATCATGCTATTTCTCAACACAAACATTTCCTTTGTGACTTGCATGGAGTCACTGTGATTTCTGGTAAGGAAAGATACTCAAAGTCTACCCAAACCCTCTATTTCTCACTGCTTGATGCCCATGGATTATACGAATAATTGCTGGGACTACCCATTCAAATTCTTGCCCATTCAAATTCTCATCCTAAACTTTCTTGGGTAGAGCCAGGAATCCAAGAAAAGAGAACAGAACGAACAGCAGTTTATTAGCAATGGGATTTTTTTTTTTAGGATTATACAAGTTCTAATTGCAATTGCTTGTATGACAAATTTCCATGTAGAGCAGAAAATACATGTGGTCATTCACTTAAAGGTCAATGTTGAATGGCTGGTTGGTGGATTGAATGATTAACCAATTGATTGCTTGATTCATTCATTCATTTATTCACTTGGCAAACATATGCCCAGCTTTGGGAGAGACAAACTGAAATTCTTTTGCACACTGATGTGTTGACAGGCTGGTCAGAGCAGAGACACATAAGCGAATAAGGGCAAAGATGAGTTACAGGTTCTCCGATGGGATTCCGCACAGGAAATGGAAGGCAACTCTAGTTGAGAAGAGAAGAGAAGAGAGACTGGGTCAGGAAAGGCTCTGTAGAAAGGGCCACGGGCATTGTGTCCGATGGCATCGGGAATCGCTGGCCTTACCCGAACAGCAGCTCTGCCAGGGTCCCTGGATTAGCCCTCAGCCAGCCGGTTCCTCAGCCCCAAGCAGAGCCAGCAGGAGAGCTGAAGGGCCTCAGAGTCTGTCTCTGCAGTGCTCAGGTGAACCCAAGGGCCTCATGCTGAGCGAGCTCCCCTTGGTTCTGTCTTGCCCCAAACATTTACTTTAATAAATCACTGGAATGAGAAAAAAAAATCAAAGGTTGAGTGGATATTTATCAGACAGATGGGCTGGGGCAGAAAAGAGAGCTAGACATGGATGTAACAATACAGAAAAACATGACCCTGCTGTCTAAAGTGAGAACATGGAATACTAGGGTAGAAGAATGGAAAACGGAAAAAGCAAAGCAAGAAAAGGGCTCAAGCTTGGGTAAATGAAGATATGGTCACTGACCAAAACCAAGAACAATAGAAAGGAGAGCAGGGCTGCATTTAGGAGATGTTTACACCAGGTGTAGTGGCATAAGCCTGAAACCCTCCCAGTATTCTGGGTGACTGAGGCAAGAGGATGTCAAGTTTGAGTTCAATCTGCACAACTTAGTGACTTTGTAAGGAACTGTCTCAAAATAAAAAGAATTGAAGGTGAAAGTCAGTGCAAAGGACCTGGGTTCAATCCCCAGTCCTAGTACTAAGGAGAGCGACAAAGGGTGGTGGGGACAGAAAGGGCAGGGACAGTTTAGGAGGCAGCTTTACATTTTGGTGTCATGTGAGAAAGGGCTGAGTATGGTACAATGTTCAGATTTCTCAGGAGACATGGCGGCCTCATTTAGAAAGGAAAACTAGTAAGAAGAGTCTTCTTGATTTTTTTGATTCCAGAAAATAAATTCTTTCTTATAGATGTAAACAAGTGTAAGGTTGCTTTGTTTTGTTTTTGTTTTTGTTTTTTAATTTGGCCTGTTAGCTCAAGAGTCCAAAGAAGAGCACTTGACCTTACCTAAATTCACTAACAAAAATTTCTAGATGTGGGCTGGGGATTTAGCTCAGTGGCCTAAGCACCTGCCTGGCAGGTGTAAGGTTGTGAGTTTGATCCCCGGTATCAAAAGAAAAAGAAGAAAATTTAAAAAAACTTCTAGAGGCAGGAGAAATGAGGGTGGTGAAGCAGAAGAGAGAAAAATAAATTAAACAAAAAACTATGGCCCATGAAATTCGGCAGACGCAGAGTCGAGCACTGACCGGATTCCTAGGTAAAACTTGACTTCCAGGACCAACAGCTTCTCCCAATCCTGCAGACAGACCGGGGTTAGTGGTAGAATAATTCAGCATGCGAACGTACACAAATATGAAGGGCATACGTAGTCAACTTCTGGGCAGTATTTTGGTAAGTCCAAGGTTCTCAGGCTGATGAGGACGGGGGCTGAGGCTGAGTTCCAGGAGTCTCACACGGCTCCCTCTCTACCCTGACTCCCCTCTTGCAGTCTCTGAATGATGATTAGTGATTGTCATCTTCTCTCCCGTGACCACCTGCTGCCGGTGCTCTCTGCAGTCCCGTTTCCTCCCTCGCACATTTCATCTCTGTCTTCCCTCTGATAGCTTTATTTCAGCCTTACAACTTCCACCTGTTTCCCCCAATCTAGAAAATCAAGTAAAACAAACCAACATTTTTCTTCATCTTGCTGTTCCTTCTCCAGGTTTTTTCTTGACATTTTATGCTGAGTAAGCCCATGAACATATGTACTGGGAGGTTTGTGCCACACAGACTCCTGGAGTTCCTCCTCACCGAAATGAAATATCAAAGTGTGATCAAAATATACAGTGAATGTTTAAGTTAAAGAAAATAATAATTACAGTAAAAGACATCACTATGAGCCCCTCTCAAAATCCTCCCCTTCCTTTTCAGCACACTCATCCCATCATCCTTGCCACTTTCTGCAGAAGCTCTGGAGTCCTTTTTCCTGAGTGTTTTTACCAGGTGTGATCAGAATTACAGTGAATACTGCTGCTAACTGTCATCCAACAGAAAAGCAGCTCGTAAAAACATGATGCTGTGTCCCTCAGACTCCTTAGCACCAGCTGTGGCACTGTGTGACTTCTTGCTCTTCCCCGAAGTCAAAATGACCAGGAAAGGGAACTGTGTTGAATCCATTCAGGACACCAAGGTGGCCAGGTCAGCACAGCTAGAGACCCTCAGGAAAGAGGACTCCAGAGCTGCTGCAGAAAGTGGGAAGGATGATGGGATAAGTGTGTTCAGAGAGGGGGAGGATTTTGAGAGGCGTTCATGGCGATGCATCTTCTACTGCACTAATTTTTTTTTTTTTAAAGAAAAGGTGAACATTCACCACACTGTTCAGTCATGTTTCTGTTGAGGTCTCCTGGCACCTTCCCACCTCAGACCCTGAGGAAGTGGCCTAGAGCTGGGGCACTGTGCTGGGAGCCACACAAGGGAGGTGAACCCCATGTGAGTTCTAGGAGAAAAATCTGAAGGAAATGGACCTCAGACTCCCTAAGAAAGCAGCATAGCATGCTCCTGGGGTGAGAAAAGAGTTGTCTCCTACATTTATATGGGAATTTGATTAGCTTAATAGCTATGGCATAGCTGCCCAAAGTGGAAGTTTTAGCCTTAGTTTATTATCAGACAAATGCATCCAAGAAGAATCCCTTCTGAAACTGCAGTTTACAGGTCCCACAAGCCTATCCCCATGGACCCTGGGTGTGGACAGCTTGCTGACAGCCCCGTTGTATAGCACTGGAGCATAAACCAGAGTTGTCCTTCTTCCTCCTTTATACTTATTTATTTATGTATTTACTGCTGCCTTGCAGTGGCTCCTGGATTTTGCATGGGACACTGAACTCTGGAGACTTCCTGTTCTCTAACCCTGGCTCTTTGACTTTTTCATCAGCTCTGTTTTTTTCCCATCCATCACTAGGGCTACCAGAAGTCCAGACTCCTGGGTCTGTATCCTTCTGTGATGTGGAGAATTCATCCAAGCAATCACCTCTGTTGGATTGTAAGTTTGAGCCCAACCTGGGCAATGTGGTGAGCTGGCAAGACTCTATCTAAAAATAAAAAACATAAAAAGGGCTGGGGATGTAGTTCAGTGAAGAAAGAGGGAGGAAGGAAGTAAACTGCCTCTGTGACCAAGGACCTATAATGGTTGATTGCATCAATTTGAGAAGTTTAGAAGCTTAACTAAATCATCTCAGCAATTCTACACACTAGGGTGTAGAGGACCCGCCCTAGGGCTGCTCATTCCCAAGTGGTATAAAGGGGAAACCAGGAAGGACCACGGACCTGCTTTTGTTCTTCAGAGGAGCTCCAGTCTTTGCCTCCAGCTTGTAGGTCATCTCCTTGCTTCCAGGGCACTCTTCAGCTTCCGTCATGGGCCCACCCACCTCCTGATACTGAGTTGGATGGGACAGTGCAGTGAGCTCCAGACCCTGGACTGAATCCTTCAACCTTCAGTGTGCAGATGCCCTCGGCACACTTCCTCATCCAACTCTGTGACTTACTATCATAAGCCAATTTTGTAATTACTTATACACTTGCATATCTTGGGTTATGCCTGTTTTTTCTAGTAAAACACTGACACAGGACTCCTGCCAAGCCTACTTGCAGGGCCTGGAGGTCCTGAGCTCCAGAAAGCCAGCACATCTACCAGGAATTTTGTGCTGGGTCTCCAATGAGTTCCCTAGCCCTATCTGTCTTTCCCTCTCTGTTCTCTCTGTTCACATCCACTTACGAACTTTGCCTTCTGCCCCTGCCTTGGGTAGCATAAGTGATCACAGGTAATCACAGACTGCTCTTTGCCACTCTCCTGTCAGAATTTCTCTCTTCATCTCTGTCACCTTCAACAGCCTCTGGTCTTGGCTGGACTTACCCAGTGATTGTGCTGTCACCAGACAGGGTCCCAGGAGGTCCCTCAAAGAGAAGATGGGGACCAGATGGGGTGGGTTGTAGGTTTGCTGAGTTGCATTCCAGGACGGGATTACAGGATGTACCTGTGAGAGGCATTAAAACATTTATTAGGTGAAATGAAGAAAGCTCACAACAGTGCAGGCACTGGAGAAAGCAGCACATTAGAATGTGGGGTGGGGGTTTTATGTGGTGTTGGGGTGTCCCCAGCTGTGGAACCCAGGCCATGCATTCCTACCATCAGTCGAGCTGGGTGACCCATCTGGTGGCTGGGCTGGAACACAACCATCCCCTGTGGTCTCAGTTAGAGCTACGCAGCTGCCCTTCCTGCCACAGCTTCCCCAGTGGTGGAGTCTATGGAGGAAAAGCACAGGCCCCCTTTACAGGTGAGATCAGCGGCCCAACTTCCAGGCTTAGCAAATCCTTAAGCTCTGTAGGTATATTTTGGAGCTTCCTAGAAGGGAAAAGGCATTGCAATCTTAGGACAAGTTATGTCCTGAAGCAGTAGATTCTCCCTCTCTCTCTTTCTCTCTTTTTTTTATTGTAGTTTTATTTTTTTAAAGCAAACAAAAAAAAAAGATAAAAAAGATACAGAATTTAAAAAAATAGTAGGAAATTAATGCTAGTTCATACACTGCCTATTGTTATCCCAGAAGCAGTTGCTCAGGTTACAAGATTCAGGCATGAAATGTACAATGGATACTGTGATCTGAAAGGCAGACGTCCTGAAATTACTGTTTTAGAACCACGATTTGGCTCATCGCCTTCCAACCCCTCTTGCTCTCCTCTGTGCTACCTGGCCCTGTCCATGCTCTATCTCCGAGCGTGGTTTCCTCTGTCACAGGGCTGTAGCCATCCCACAGTCTGCGAAGGAGGGGGCTCACTCAGCGAGATGTGGTGACATCCCCACGGCTGCACCCGTAGAACTGGTCAGGCCAGACTCAAACCCAGTCTTCTGGCTGAAATAATGTGTTTCGCACAGAGCACTCTCACAGCTGTGGTCTTCCATGGGATACAGACATGCACCGGAAAGGCGGTGCCTTATACGTGTGGAATGGGTGGGAAAATACTAGGAGTATTCACTTAGGTGTCTCAATAAGCACTGAGTCCTCAGAGGAAGCACAGAGCAGGACTGAGGGGTGCAGACAATGGTCACAGTGGGGACACTCCAAGGATGTCGGTGGAACAGCAGAGACAGCCCCCTCCATTGGACTCTAACTAAACTCCAGTGTAAATACCCAAGAATCCAGTCCTATTTTAGACAGGCTCTGAAGGGCCACAGGTTCAGAGCAGCACAGAAACTCCCCAAGGTTGTCCATGCAGTTATGGGCAGAAGCAATTGCTTTCCAGAATTGGTTTGATGCTAGTCCATCAGGCTCCTAAAGCTCGGGAACTGCAACAAAGGCACACTTGTAAATGTGTCCACAAACACACACCCACACATGCACGCACGTGCACACACACACACATTTGCACCTCTGGTGAAGGAGAGTAGCAAACAACCATTAGACTCACTGAATAATTAATGCCTTGAATCACCCTCTCTCTTCCTTCCTACTAAGTCATCTCTCTTGTTCGCACTCTGCACTGTGATCCTCAGGGTAAGTTTGTAAGTAAACGAGTCTCTTAAACTTTACATCCTCCTGTTCCCAGACTCTGTGTTCCACTAAGTTACTTGTCACTTCCTGCAGCAGCTCTGGGGTCCTCTTTCCTGAGGGTCTTTAGCTGTACTGTCCTGGTTGCCTCAGTGTCTTGAATGGATTCAGAACGTTTCCCTTTCAGGTCACTGTGACTTTGGGGAAAAACTGGAAGTTGCATGGTGCCAGATTCGGTGACTAAGATGGATGAGGACGCAATGTCATGATTATACGAGCTGCCTTTCCATCGGGTGGCGCTTAGCAGCAGCACTCACTGTATTTTTTATCACACCTGGTAAAAACGCTCAGGAAAGAGCACTCCAGAGCTGCTGCAGAAAGAAAGTGGCAAGAGTGAGTGTGTCTGAGTTATTTTGGGAGAATTTTGAGGGGGATTCACTGCAAAGTGTCTTCTACAGTCACGACTTTTTAAAATTCGAACATTCACCATACTTAGATTAGCCCTTGTAGGAGACCTTTAAAACACCAGTTTGTCTCTTGCTTTGGATGCAAACCCTCTTGCTCACTGGAGGTCAAGGTCTCAGGTAGGACAGCACTACAATCTGCAATCAGGCTGCCCTGAGATCTAGGGCAGAGCTGGTCCTGTGTCTTCAACATCGTCCTCCTGAGCTGTAGCCAGGAGTCTCCTGGATTTCAAGCCAGGGGCTCCCAGCATTCAGCCCCCTCACATCTTCATCTCCCTTTCTTCCACATCTCCTCACCTTAGAAAGAAATGCATTTGACAGTCTCTTCTCCCTGAGAAGATGCATGATCCATTGTCTATCCTGGCTAGAAACCCACTTTATCACAGTGTCTTCCAAACAGAGAGAGCTGTGTCAGAGATCTGAATGCAGGTGCTGCCTCAGTGGCATCACCAAAACTTTATTAAATCCTTCTGGAAAAATCTCAGGTTGTGATAATGAATCAGTACTAAAATTTATAGTACTTTTTCCTTAATTATGCTAATTGTTACTTCTAAGCATACTTAGCATTTTGAATTATTTAGTGTAATTACGTCAAACAACATATTTAATTTGTCATGTCAAGTACAATAATTAGAAATAATTCTTAAAAGGATGTTATTACAAATTTGAGGTATTCATAAGGTGTAATTATGTCAATGTGATGATACGAAAGAACAGAACTAAAGCCCATAGAATAAATGCGGCCACAGATATTTTAAAAGTATAATTGTGGTCATTTAAATTGTGGTGATTTAAACTGTGGTCACTTAAAATATATTTTTTGCCCAACAAACAACATATTTGGTATGGTTTTGTGGTTTTCTTACTAATTAAAAGAATAAAAATGAGGTCTTGAATTGCAGCTGAACCAATATTTAATACATGAAATATCCTTTCCTTAAAAAAAAATCTTTACAATGAATAGGATTAGTTTTCCATAGTCAATAGTTCTGGGGAAATATGGAGAATCCAGAAATGAATGGATTTCTCCCAAGTATGGAAATTTCAGGTTAAAAGGAAGAGGTGGGTTAAGTGAAATGGCCTGACCATCCCATGGCCTTGGGGTTTGCCGAATTGCAGGCAGGTTTCGCCTTCAATAATCTTTGCTATAAGATGAGGATAACATATGGAGCTGGCGGAGGGGAAACTGGATGTTGCGAAGTCGCTTTGTAGTCCTAGGTGGTCTGGCTCTGCGTGCATCATCCTCATTACCCTGATATCCCTGCCTCCAGCAAGAGCAACAGCGGAAAGGAGGAGGAAGACCAGTGGTCCAAGTGCATCCCAGGTGGCGGTAAACTGCTCGCCAGCTGGGTGGTCTTGTTCAAGCCACTTTGCTCCTCTTAAGTTTCAGTTTCTCCAGCTCTAACACAAGGAAAATAATCCACATTTCAAAAAAAACAAGTTGAGGACAAAATGAACTCTCCTTGATGAGTGTTTGGGTTTGCATTAAAGCGGATCTCCAGGGATCCCAAGCTGGATGATTTGGACC
>RJWM01026265.1:0-28325 GCA_004363535.1 Dasyprocta punctata | reverse complement strand
GGATCCTAAATTAGAATCAAACTTCTTTGGCTCCTCTAACCACACTACCTTTATATGGTGAGTTTAAAATCAAGATTTAAATAAGGACAGAGCATATCCCTGACCCCAACTGATATCCCGGCGTGTTTTAACTCAAGGCTCGAGAAGGGAGACAACTTACCTGCCAAGCTGGAACAGAGGTGGAGTTGGACAGGACTGTTTTTTGCAGTTCCTCAAGTACAGCATCTGGGAGTGGCTTTTGTGACTGTAGGAGTGACTTACACTGAACTTGCCTCAAAAGTAAGATAACAGCTGGTTGATCAGGGTTACTTTTTAAGTTCTAAAAATTAAACCCAAAACAGGAATAAATCAAATAGGGTCTTACATAATAAAAGGGGGAAAAATTCTTAATTTAGGCCTTTTCTTATTACAGTGTAAACAACTCCAGACTCAAATAAAAGACTGAACAGCTCGGAAATATCAAAGCCTACATTTAAATAATATTTAACATAAGTAATGATATTATCGTGGTATGTAAATCATTTATTTTAGCTTTCATATGCCCCTTGACTAGGTTTATTCTCAGGTGATATCTTGCAAAATGCAGGTTCTAAATGATTACATATACAGAGAAACCTTAGAAAATCACCGAGAACAGTTATTTTATCTAACAACTGAGCTCAGCATGTTTGTAGGATTCAATGTCACATCAAAGTCAACAGTATTACTATAAACTAGGGACAAAAAACTGGCCATAAAAATGAACTATATACAGCAGCACACACAATACTAAATATGTAGAGGCAACTTTAACAAAATATGTATAAGTTCCATATGCTAACAAGTACAAAATACAGCTGGAATAAATTATACACACAGGGCAAGGGATATAGCTCAGCAGAATAAGTGCCTGCCTGACAAGCACGAGGTCCTAAGTTTGATTCCTGGTACCAAAAATAAATAAATAAATAACACAAATAATTGGAAAAATAGTATCATATTGGTGGATCAGAAGAGTTAATATTTCCAAGATACTAATTATTTCAAAATTTATTCATTCTTTTTAATAGAAGATGGTTTCTCTTCAGGGTCATATTTGTATTTTCTCAACATTTAATGTTTGTACTTATTTATGGTATACAGAATCATAAATGTGAAATAATATATACAATGTGTTATGATCAAATCAGGCTAATCTGCACTTTTTGTCACATCGAATTTTATCAATTCTATGTTGGAAATCTTCAAACTCTTCCTCAGTTAAAATATTTATTTATTTTTTCTCCCATAAACTATACTTCCCTGTTTTTACTCATTAGGTCATAGTCAAACTTATTTCTAAAATATATTTGATTGTTTTCTTCTAAGTAAGGGACTAGAACAATTAAATGAGGAGGAAAGTCTCATAAAGTATTCTTTATTCTATTAGAGTTGCACAAAATTGCACAAAGTAACTTTTAACTTATGCTTAGTAAACACACATAACAGTCTGTCCTGCACTTATCTGATAGATTCCTTACATGAAAGAAAAAATGTATTACGCTGCTTTTCAGAAAACTGATCAAAGGGAATTTCAATAGTCCATTTTTCTTTCTCTGTAAAATTTATACTGCTCTTTCAAAAAACGCTTCTAAAAAGACAAAAAAAAAAAATCTCCCTGGTAAGCATTTATGAGACATAATGTTTTCAAGAAAAGCAATGTGTTATTTTTTTGTTTTGTTTTGTTTTGGGTACTGCAAATCAAACCCAGGACCCTACGCTTGCCAGGCAGGTGCTTATACTGCTGAGTTATATCCCTGGCCCAAGAAAAGCCATGTTTAAAACTCTCCTTAACTACTGAATTATTTGAGCAAGTTGATGAACCTGATACATTCATTCAGTGATTATTTACTGAGCCCCTCCTATGTTTTAGGCAGGAAGGCAAGAATTTACTCAGAGTCTGCAAGCACAGCGCCCTACAGTGTGACCTGTAAAACTGACGACCGAGTGGGGCCAGCCCCCTTACTCAAGAACCTCCAGTCACTCTACGCCAGTGATGGCGAACCTTTTAGAGACCAAGTACCAAAATGCAACCCAAAGCCCACTTATTTATTGCGAAGTGCCAACACCGCAATTAAACCTGAACACTGAGGTTTCACTTTAGAAAAAAACAACCGTACATTAACATTTTTGGTCTTAAAAGAAAAACACAATAATACACATGCCATAGGTTCACCACCACTGTTCTCTGTGGTTCAGACTTTGGAAAAATGAAGGCATACTGGAAAATGCAGTATTCTAAAGGGAGGAACCAGATATCAAAGAAACATACATACTGCCTCCTACATAGTGCTCAAAACCCTTTAAAGCAAAAAGATCTATTTTAGAGTTTGAGCCTTACAGTCAGATAAATGTAACTTTAAACTGTAACTGTATCTACTTCTAACTCTCAGCTCTTGGGCAAATTACTTACCCTTCATAAGTATTAATTTCATCACCTGTAAAAATGGTGATTATAAGTACCTGCATCATAAACCTCATAGGACTTGTACAAAGCTCAATTACAAAACAGTAAGTGCATGTCTAACTTGTAAGCCATCAATAAATGCTGGATATCGTCATAATCGCCACCACCACCACAACACTATAAATAATACTCCCTTTCTGAAGTTAGTTTTAGGTGAGAAAGAATCCATGAAGGTCAATGTGTAACCTTTAACCCTAGAACAATACCTTTGTGCAGAGAGATTCAGCTTCAGCTATTCTTCCTGTGTCTAGCAGACCAGTGACAGCTTGTGAGAGGCACCACTTTTCAAGACATTGGTTGTAACTTTCCAGAAATTTTTTGTCTTTAACTGTAAACAAAAATTCTGTTACTTTCTTCTGTAATCAATAATATACTCTCAAGAAAGTAACTAGTAGCCAAAAAGCACTATAATTAAACTTATCATGTACATACAGTTTCTAAAACATACATGTACCACTGGAAAACCACAGACTATTCTGACGTGAGATACTATGTTTCTGAAGTTTCATGATAGGAGTTTATGAGTGAATAAGTTAAGGCCATGAATGATTGTGATTTACACTTAAAAATCAGTGTATCTACAGTAACAATGAAAATAATTCACTTAAAAAAATTGAAGATTTACTCCAATATAATCGAAGTAAAATACACTGCATGTATTCAAATTATACAACATGAAGAGTTCTGACATAGTTACACAGTGACCATCACCATAATCAAGATAGTGAACAAATTAGTCATTATCAAAAGTTTCCTCCAGCCTCTTTATAATCACTTTTGTCTACAATTCACCCAATTCCTCTCTTCTCTCTGTCCCCAGGCAGCCCGTAATATGTTTTCTATCACAACAGACCCATCAACATTTTGTAAAACTTCATATAAAAGGAATTATTTAGCACAAATTCTTTTATGGGTATTAACATAGTGAATAACAATTATTTTCAGCTTTCTAGAACAAACTTCAGTTGATCATGAAATACTAGTATCTTATGTGTTCTTGGATTTGAATTGCTAGAGCTTTGTTATACATTTCTATATCCATTTATAAGTGATATTATTCTGTAGTTTTCTTATAATATCTTTGTTTTTTGGTATTAGGATAAGGTTTGCTTCATAAAAGATGACAGAGTTACCATCTCTCTTTGATTTTCTGGAAGAACTGGTAGAGAACTGATATTATTTCTTCTTTAAATGATTGGTAAAACTCATCAGCAAGTTTCTTTTGTGAAATTTTTAAACTATAAATTCAATGTCCTTCATAGATATATAGCTATTAAATTTATTTTTTCTTGTGCAAACTGTGAGTCTTTTAAGGAATGCATTCATTTCCTCTAAGTTTTCAAATTTCATGACATCGAGTTGCTCATAAGATTCTTACTCAGCTCTTAATAGCTATAGTGCCATACTTTCTTTGATTCCTAACACTGGTACTTTCTGTCTTTCTTCTTGATCCATCTGGCTAGGGGTTTATAAATTTTATGGATCTTCTCAAACAAGTAGGTTTTAGTTTCACTGATTTTCTCTTTAATTTCATAGATTTCCACTTTTATCTTTTTTATCTCCTTTCTTTTACTTACTTTGGATCTAATTTCATCTTCCTTTTTCTGGGATTCTTAAGGTTGAAGGTGAGGTCACTAATTTCAGGGAAGGTATTTTCCTTTTCTAATGTAGACAGTTAAGACTAATTTCCCTCTAAGGAGTGCTTTAAGAATATCACATAATTTTGATAGATGATATTCAGTTCAAAATATCTTGTAATAGCCTTTCTGATTTGTTCTTTAGGTTTGTGTTATTTAGAAACGTTATTTTATTTCTAAGTATTTGAGAATTTTCTAGTCATTTTTCTTTTGCTTATTTCTAGTTAATTCCAGTGTATTAAGATAGCATAATTTATATAATCAGAATTCTAAATTTACTGAAACCTGCTTCATAGCCCATAATGTGATTTGGGGGGAGGCGGTGTTCTCTGAGTACTTAAAAAATAGACGTTCCTCTGTTGTTAGGAGAAAGTGGTGTCTGTAAATGTCAAAGACGTCGAGCTGATTGACAGCATTTTTCAAGTCTTTATTATTATCTTTACTGATTTTATGTTCCTTTGTTATATCTGTATAAAGCAACATTTCCTCAGAGGAGAAACAAATAAGGTGAACTCTACAGCTCCCTCAGCTTACTGCCTGGAAAATTTTCAGGCTGCAGCTCAGGAAAAGATGACCCAAGTGGACCCAAAAAACTCCAAGTTGACATAAGCAGGGAAAATCAGGGAAGCCAAAGTGGCTAAGGTTCCCAGAGATTAAAGATGTCAACAGAGAACTCCAGATACCTACAAAGGATCCCCTCAATTCTTTAGCTCAGCGCCGATCAGCATGTATGTGAAGCAACTACTTGAGGCTTGAAAAACCCACTCAAAAGGAGGAGGAGAAACAACCTCAAAGTTTACAGAAGAGTAGAAATAGTTTGTACTTCTAACAGCACTGTGGAAAAATACCTGAAATTCATAGAGCACTAGCACTTGAAGGATATTGCCTATAAATTTAGCAGTTACTTTTACTGAGTATATCATGACTACCAAGAAAAAACTACAAGTACAAAAGATACAGCTTCAAAAAACAGAGCGAGCATCAGGACCAGACTCAGATATGGCAAGGATGCTGGAATTCTGAGACAAGAAATTAAACAGCTATGATTAATATGCTTGGGGCTACAAGTAGACAGCAAGAAGAACAGATGGGCAATGTAAGCAAAGAGATGGAAAGTCTCAGAAACAGAAATGCTGGAGACCAAAAACACTGAGACGGAAGAATGCTTTTGATGAGCTTATTGAGAGACTGGACATAGCTCAGGAAAGAACTCCTGAACATGAGCGTATCTCCGCAGAACCCACCAAAACTGAAAATAAAACAGAAATAAGGACTGAAGGTAACAGAAAGAAATTTCTACAAACTGTGGGACTACTAAAAAAGGTATAAGTACCACACATAATGGAAATCCCAGAAGGAAAAGAAAGAGAAAAGAAAAGAAAAGAAAACAATGATTGAGAATGTCCCCAAACTAATGTCAGTCACACCCACAGATACAGAAAGCCAATAAATAGAAAACAGCTAAAAAAAATATGGCAGATATTTAATTCAGCTAAATAAAAATCACTTGAATATCTATGGTCTATAAAGAGATTACCAGAGTAGATAAAAAACAAATGGTTTTTTTTTTAATCTGAAGAACTTTTTTTTTTTTTTTTTTTTTGTCTTTTTGAGACAGGGTCTTGCTGGGCAGTTCAGACTGGCCTTGAATTCACTATGTAGGCCAGGCTAATCTCGAACTCCCAACAATCCTCTTGCCTCAGCCTCCCGAGTGCTGGGACTACAGGCATGCACCACCATGCCTAGCTCTGAAAAGCATATTTTAAAAATAATGATTTTTTAGTTATTACTGAACTACTACTTAAAATGAGTTCATTTTATTAAACTATTTCAAACACATAATGCCAGTAAAGAAAAACCTACTTTTAAAATTTTGCTTTGGTAGTTATCTCAAGACAGGCAGAAATGATGTTTACTACAAAATAAGGAGCCAAGCATCGTGATGCACAGCTGTAATTCTAGCCCTCGGGAGGCTGAGGCAAGAGGACCACCTTGAGTTCAAGGCCAGCCTCAGCTACACAGAGAGTTCAAGGCCAGCCTGAACTGTGCAGCAAAATCCCACCTCAAAAAAACAAACGAACGAAAAAAGTGAACACCATTCATCAAAGACAAAAATAGGTTAACTGGTTAATCTATTTATGATGCTAAATACAGATCACTTTTCAGTGAAAGTATTTATAGAGTTACAAGACAATGTTGACTAAATCTAACTAGTTTAACAGTTCTTCTGGCCAATACTCCATGGGATTCACAGCACAATTTCACTGCTGGCTTCAGAAGATTCTTCCAGGTCATCTTGAACCCAAAATATGATCAAGTCTCAAAGCAGGTAAATGGCTATACAACAAACATTTCAGCTAAGAGAACAGACTGGGTTTCTAAGATGTAAGGAAATAAAAATACACATAGTACGTGATCACATTTCTGTACAGCTGTACAAGTATGAACTTTTTAATGAGTGCATTTTTATAACAATATATAACAAAGTTGTTTGTGTTAAATCAGACTCCTCAAATTTAATCATTTGAGGAGTCTGATTTAAATCACATATAAAAATGTTTCTTAAAACTTACTTGAAGCAGAAACAGCAGATAACAGCGCCAAGTATAAACCCATCCTCTTTGGCTGAGCATTGTTCACAAGAGCCAGTTTATCGTCCGCGTGACAGGCTGCCATCAGCCCGGCCCAGACAGCAGGGTCACCTAAACACAGGAAAAGAGTTAGAGGACTTGCTAATATCAACGTATTGTAGACAGCTATCAAAAATGAGAACAGGAGCTGGTAAGCAGCCCCTAAAAAAAAAAACTTGTTTCTCCAGAAAAAGTCCACTTTCCGAAAGGCAAACACTGAAGTTGTTTTCAGAAGACACATTACAGTACTACATTTATCCTTCAAGATTCACCATTTTTTTAAGCACATCAGAGGATGAGAAATATCCTATGAAGCTCCTTTTCCATGGCTAGTCAGCTCAGTTGCCCAGAGTGCCATGCTACCATGGGGAGGGCAATTTTGTTCCCTTTCACTGTCATGGACAAGGCTTAAACAGATGCTCATCTGTATCACCCAGCTCTTGTATGCAACACTTGGGCAGAGGATGAACAAGGTAACAAAATGTTTTAGTTTTCAAGAAGGTATGAGCCAAAGGAAAGGCCCAATGCTTTGTCTCTGTTCTAACAGGAAAGCATGAAAGTAACTCCATGGTTCTAAGTGAAGCATTTGAACAACTACATATCCTTCTGCTGGTTCAATCTTTCCTTCTTTCCCTTACACATGGACAGCTGTGGGTCAGAGGTAATAGAGATTAGGGGTGTAGACTCTTTTAAAGAAAGTTGTTTGTGAAAAGAGAGAAGGGAATTTAAAACTTTGGAGGTTTTATTTAAAAATTTGATTATGTAAATTTCATTTTATTATTATAAATCTTACTTTGCAGTTCACTTCAAATTTTAGTATTTTAAGGCTCTGAACTCCTTGCAGCCAGACACAAGGTCATGGTGGTGCCAGACTCTGGGGTGTGCTCCGCCTATCCTCCTGGGTCCCTGAGATTCCTACCCCCACCCAGTAAGGCAGAGGGTCCAGCAACACACTCCGGGAGTGCGCCCTCACTAGCTGCACAGAGTATCGAGCTCTACCCAGCCCAGCATCTCAGCGCAATCCATCAGGGAAACACCTGGCCAGCCTCGCAGGACACAGAAGTACTGAGCCCAGTCCAGCCCAGAGCCCCAGAGCTGCTCATCAGGGAGTGGCCAGCATAGCTGCAGGGCCTTAGAGAACTTGAGCTCTGCCCATTAAAGCACAAGGCACAAGTTCCACTGTTCAGGGGTACAGCCACATTGCAGGTCCTAGAGGTTGCAAACCCCACCCAACGAGGAGCAAGGCCCCGACACTACACGCATGGGACTTGCCCGGGCTTTCCCCGTGCTCCAAAGGCTTTGAACTCCTTGCAGTCAGACTCAAGGTCCTGTAGGTGACACACTCTGGGGTATTCTCTGCCTAGCTGCCTGGGTCCCAGAGATTCTGAACTCCACCCAGACAGGCTAAAGGTCCAGTGACAGAACCCAGGGCTGCATCTCTTCTAGCCACCTGGGTTGCAGGGGTTCTGAACCACTACACAGCCAGGTTCTAGGCCCCAGCAACAAGCTCCAGAGGTGTGACCCTGCTAGCTACAGGGAGGATACAAACTTTGTCCAGCCCAGCAACCCAGAGCAACCCAACAAAGTACATCACGGGAACATGTGACCAGCCTCACACACCACAGAGCACAAGGGTCCAGCGCCATAATCTGGGGGTGTGCCCTGGGCTAGCCACGGGAATATTGGAGGATTGAAGCTCTACACAGCACAGTATTCCAGTGCAATTCATTGGGAGGCTGCCTGCCCAGTCACACAGGTCCCAGAAGAAAATGACAAAACGAAAGATCAAGAGGCAGTCTTAATCCCCCAGCCCACTGAGAACAAACCCAGGAGACACTGAAATGGAAGACACTGGGAGTCACAAAACTGAACTTTCTGAAATGACAGCAAATGAAGTAAAGAAACAACTCCATGAAGCTGCAGAGAAACTCAAATCAGAAATAATCTCTCAGCTAAAAAATGAAATGACAATCATTATGAAAGAAAAGCTGTGTGTATCTAAAGAAGATCAAGATAAAAAAATATAAGAATAAAAGAAAATGATGGAAACTTTGAATGAACAATATAAGACACAAATAGAATGCATGAAACAGATTCAAAGGGAAGTTCAGGAAATGAAAAATTCCATGGAAAGTTGGCAAAACCGCTTGAATGAAGCTGAAGATAGAATCTCAGACCTCGAAGACAGCATGGAAACTTACAATCACAAAAGAAAAGATCTCTTAAAAATAACAAGGAACCAGGAAACAACAATTCAACAGCTGCAAGATGATGCCAAGAGAAATAACATAAAATTGATAGGTATCAATGAAAACGCAGGGGTCAATACTAATGAGCTGCAAAGACTATTTGCAGAAAAAATCACAGAAAATTTTCCAAACATAGGAAGAGAATCTGATATGTGGATAAGTGAGCCATACAGAACCCCAATTAGCCAAAACCAAAATAAATAATCACCCAGACATATAATAATTAGGATATCAGAAATACAGCACAAGAACAAAATACTAAAAGCTATCAGAGAAAAGAAACAGATCACCTATGAAGGAGAGCCTATCAGAATCATGGCGGACTTCTCAACACAAACTTTTAAGTCAAGAAGAGCTTGGAGTGAATTATTTCAAATCCTGGAAGAAAACAACTTGCAACCCAGATTGATGTATCCTGCAAAACTATCTTTAAAAATTGATGGATAAATAAGATACTTCCATGACAAAGAACAATTGAAGAAATTTATGGCCACCAAACCAATACTACAAAGAGTTCTGAAAGACACTCTAGAAAGAGACAAAGTTAACTGCAATCTTAAGAACAACAACAAAAGGAAACCACTAAGCAGGGCAAACAAACAGAAAATGTAGAAAATCAACAACAGAAAGCTATCATGACAGGGATGAGCCAGTACATATCAGTTATATCAATCAGTGTAAATGGTCTCAACGATAAAAAGAAACAGACTGGCAGAGTGGGTTAAGAAAATCTAACAATATCCTGTGTACAAGAAACACATTTAACTCAAACGGAAACTCACAGACTAAAACTCAAAGGATGGAAAACAACACTCCATGAAACAGAAACCCAGAAAAAAAGCAGGGGTAGCTATTATGTTTGCAGACAATGTGAACTTCAAACCGAGAATGATCAAAAGAGATAAGGAAGGTCACTACATACTTGTTAGGGGAAAACTAAAGAGGAAGAATGACTATCATAAATATATATGTACTGAATATGGTACCCAACTATGTAAGACAATTCTTAATAGACATGAAAAACCAAATAAACAATAATGCAGTTATAACAGGAGACCTTAACACCCCATTGTCACAGAGAGACAGATCAACCAAACAAAAAATCAGCAAAGAAATAACAGAACTGAATCAAACTTGTAAACAAAGGAACCTAGTAAATGTGGACCAAGTGCTCCACCCATCAACATCAGAATACACATTCTTCTCAGCTGCACATGGGTCATTCTCTAAAATACATGATATACAGGTCCACAAAATGTGCTTAAGTAAATGCAAAGGAACTGAAATAATCCCATGCATATTATCTGACCATAGCTCAATAAAATTGGAAATGAATGTCAAAAAGCCCCACAAGAACCCCCAAAACACATGGAAATTAAATAATAATGTCCTAAACAATCAATGGGTCACAGAAAAAATTAAAGAAGAAATTAAACAATATCTACAATCGAATGAAAATGCAAATACAAACCAGAATCTGTGGGACACAATGAAAACAGTCCTCAGAGGGAAATCTATAGCACTAAACTCTCACATCAGAAAAATGGAAAGAACACACATAAACAACCTAATGCTGCACCTCAAACTTCTAGAAAAAGAAGAGCAAGTCAAGTCCAAAGCCTAAACAAGTGAGAAAATTATCACGATCAGAGCAGAAATTAATGCAATTGAAACTAAGAAAATAATAAAAAGAATTAATGAATCAAAGAGTTGGTTCTTTGAAAGAGTAAATAAAATTGATAAACCCCTAGCCAACCTTATCAAAAAGAGGAAAGAAAAAACTCAGATTCATGCAATAAGAAATGAAAAGGGTGAAATCACTACAGACCCTGTGGAAATACAGAAGATTATCAACACCTACTTCAAAAACCTTTACTCACATAGATTTGATAACACAGAAGAAATGCACAGATTCCCAGAAACCTATGCATTACCAAAGCTGAATCAAGAAGATGTAAAACTGCTGAATAACCCAATTTCAGCTAATGAAATTGAAAATGTAATCCAAACCTTACCAACAAAGAAAAGCCCAGGTCCTGATGGATTCACTGCTGAATTCTACAAGAAATTTAGGGAAGACTTAATGCCAACACTCCTCAAACTCTTCAATGAAATTGAAACAGAAGCAAGTCTCCCTAACTCATTCCTGGAAACAAGTATTACCCTAATACCAAAAACAGAGAAAGACCCAACCAAAAAAAAAAAATTACAGGCCAATCTCCCTCATGAACATAGATGCAAAAATCCCCAATAAAATACTAGCAAATAGAATACAGCAAGTCATCAGGAAGATTATACATTATGATCAAGTGGGATTCATTCCAGGAATGCAGGGATGCTTCAACATACACAAATCAATAAATGTAATGCACCATATCAACAGAGCCAAGGACAAGAATCACATGATCATCTCAATAAATGCAGAAAGAAAATTCAACACTCATTCATGATTAAAAAACCCTACACAAAATTGGAATAGATGGTCTCTACCTCAACCTGATAAAAGCCATATATCATAAACCAAAAGCCAACATCTTACTAAATGGACAAAAACTGAAAACTTTCAACCTAAAATCAGGAACAAGACAAGGATGTCCATTATCACCACTTCTATTCAATATAGTTCTGGAAATATTAGCCAGAGAAATTAGACAAGAGAAAGAAATAAAAGGAATAAGGATAGGAAATGAAGAAGTAAAATTATCACTCTTTGCAGATGATATGATACTCTACATAGAAGACCCCCAAAAATCCACTGAAAGACTTCTAGATGTAATAACCAAATTCAATAATGTTGCTGGATATAAGGTCCACACTCAAAAATCGATAGCATTCCTGTACACAAACAACAAAGTCACTGAGAGAGAAATAAGGAAAACCACACCCTTCACTATAACATCCAAAAAAATGAAATACTTAGGAATCAATCTAACAAAGGAAGTAACAGATCTATACAGTGAAAATTACAGCACTCTCAAAAAGGAAATCAAAGAGGATTTCAAAAAATGGAAAGATAATCCCTGCTCATGGATAGGAAAAACAAACATCATGAAAATGGCCATTCTCCCAAAATTGTTATACAGATTTAATGCAATCCCAAACAAAATACCACTTGCCTACCTCACAGAGCTAGAGAAATCATTCCTGAAATTCATCTGGAACCAGAAGAAGCCTAGAATAGCAAAGGCAATTCTGGGCAATAAAGGTAAGGCAGGAGGCATCACAATTCCCGACTTGAAACTATATTACAAAACTATTGTGATAAAATCAGCATGGTACTGGAATCAAAACAAACCTGAATATCAATGGAATAGATTAGAAGATACAGCCACAACTACAAACACACTTAGCCACCTGATCTTTGACAAAGGGGCCAAACATGTACATTGGACGAATGATAGCCTCTTTAACAAATGATGCTGGAGAAACTGGATTTCCATATGCTGTAAACTAAAATTAGATCCATGTCTATCACCATGCACTCAAATAAGGTCAAAATGGATCAAAGATCTGAATATTAAAACAGAGACACCAGACTTGCTGAAGACAAAGTAGGTAAAAATCTTGATGAATAGGAGTAGGCAGAGAGTTCATGAACAAAAATCAAACAGCACAGGAAACACTTCCCCGAATCAATAACTGGGATCTCATCTTACTAAAAAGTTTTGGCATGTCAAAGGAAACCTCCAACAGAGTGAAAAGAAAACCCACAAACTGGGAAAATATCTTAATCAATTGTCCATCAGACAAAGGACTTCTATCTAAAACATATAAAGAATTAAAAGAAATCAGGCCCCTGAAATTCAAGGACCCAATCCAAAAATGGGCATCTGAGATGAATACACACTTCTCAGAGAAAGAAATACAAATGGCAAACAAATATATGAAAAAATGTTCAACATCAATGGTCATTCGGGAAATGCAAATTTAAAACAATGCTGAGATTCCATCTCACTCCAGAAAGAATGACCAAGATTAAAAAATCAACCAATAACAAATGCCGGAGGGGCTGTGGGGAAAAAGGAACTCTTCTCCACTGTTGGTGGTGAAACCACTGTGGAAATCAGTGTGGAGATTCCTCAAGAAGGTAGGATTAGAGATCCCATTTGACCCAGCTATCCTGCTTCTGGGCATTTTCCCAGAAGAATTGAAAACATCATACCACAATGGTATTTGTGCACCCATGTTTATAGCAACACAATTTGTAATAGCCAAATCTTGTAAACAACCCAAGTGCCCATCAATCAAGGAATGGATAAAAAAGATGTGGTATTTTTATACAATGGAGTACTACTCAGCTATCAAGAAGCACTGCATTGAGACTTTTATAAGTAAATGGACATGACTTGAGACCATACTCATAAGTGAGATAAATCAAACTCACATGTGTAAATACCGTATTCTCTCCCTAGTGTAAGAAACTGAAACAGTATATATGATCCAATATCTACAATAAATACTGTGTAAGGGTAAGAAACTGCTCAAGAGCAAAAGTAATTGGGAAAGGGAAAAGGAGGAAAGAAGGAAGGGAAAAGGAAAAAGACATAAATCTGTACATACATATATGTAAAATAACTAAAATGTCTATACTGCTGAATGTATTAGTTATTGAGAAAGATCGGTTAATACTCATATGATTAATCAATTTTACATGTCTGTATCTGTTAATGGAAACACTCTAATGATACACAATATTACAATCATTGTCAAGGTCCTATTATCTTGTTTTGTAAACCTATAATGTTACTGTTGTGGATTTGCTATTGTCGTTAGTCTCTTGCTTTCTGTCTTTCTTATATGTGTCTTTTTTCTCTTAAATAAAAAAAAAAGTTAGTATTTTAGTCTTGTAACCATTAAAAAACAAATGGATGATTTTTAAATCTGACGAGGTGGAGCCGGTTAATAACACGGTTCCTTAATTAAAGTTTTTATCAATAGTTTTTTATTTTTTTCTACTTCATTGGACCATCCAAAGTAAATCTATCAAATGTCTGCAATACATATATTTTTACTTATTATACATGGGTAGTATTACTACAGACAGTGTAAGAATCATTAAATATCTTATGTGGGTCAAAAACTTTCATGAAAAGAAATAAATATATACCTCCATATTACAAAATAATGTCTGCCCCAGATAAGGACTACTTTAAAAAACAATAACACATAACTAAATTCTTCCAAAATAAGCAATGGGGACCATTCCCTAGAATTCATGACAAGACCTAATTACTGTATAATGAAAGCAACATGCTGAACCTTAGATCCTGGTTTCAGTCTAGCAGTTAACTACGTGGCAGCTTGTTCTATAAAACAAGGGTAACTCAATTAGATGATGGCTCAGGTCTAAAATCCTATGATTACAACAGATGTAGGCTCAATTTCTGAATAGAGATTTACTTCTAAGATTAGGTGAACAAGCCCATTAGGGACCTTACGGCATTCTATAGTTTGGAAGAGGGTGGGGAGGGCATTAGTTTGCAGCACTTTCTATACTTACAACACAAAAGAACTATTATTTCCAGGAATTCTTCATAAGTAATTAGCAACCCAAATTACCTATGAAATAAAGACTCTAAAATAATATACAAACTACAAACCCAAACCTTTTAAATAAAAATTATTAAAACTTTAAATAACCTCTTAGAAGAAGATATATCATGTACAGATACAAATTCTCTTTGATGAATGTTATCATTATGTATATCTAAAATATACTAACATTTTTAAACACACACAGAAAGTACCCAGAAGCACAAATCTAGCAGAAATTGAATTTTCTTCCCTTTAACTATAAACTCTTATGGTTATCATTAAATTCCTGCAAAGATTTCCTAGAATAATCTTTATACTTCACTCAACTTCAAGCTTTTCAATGATTAGATATACTACAATTATATTCATTTTCATTAGGCTCCAAGGACAAGTCTTAAGCACTCATCTTTACCCCTCACTCTGTTTTAAACATACGATGACTCTGCTTCCTTGAGTATGTATTTCTCCAAATAATATAGAAGAAAAATCTGAAATTAGAACCCTATCTCAATAAGGACCTTAAATGGGAATTTTGGATTTTGAAGTTTATGTCACTGATATAATCAAAGGCTCAAACATCTTCTATCCTTCTGGATATGCAATAAGAATTCTTAACAGCAAATCCATCTAATTCTTCTTTCTTTTTTTTGTTTTGTACCAAGAATTGAACTCAGAACCTTGCACTTGCCAGGCAGGCGCTTATGCCACTGAGCTATAGCCCCAGTCCTGGATCTAATACTTTCTCGATAACTACCTCTAAAAATCACAAACTTACCAATATATAACACAGACATATTCAAATGTTTAGGTCTCTTTTTGTTTAAAACCAAGGCAATATGAAAGAAGGGATGAACTACAGGCTGTTGGTCTACTTACTTGTTTTATAAAATAATCTCTGAAATGTTAAATGTGTTGCAGCTTAGTTGGGATTCACTGAACTTGTCCTTTGTACAGTTTGCTTCCCAACACTGCCTAGCCAAACAATGGCATTCTAATATAGCAAATGTTTGAAATATTCTAGGAGAATAAACTTTTGATGCTGTATTCCATATTAAAAATAATAGTATGAAAAAATTTGCCTTGTAGCCCTCCGTTGGTAGATAAATTTCAGTCCCCTAAGTGGCCAGGAAACACACTGAAACAGTAATACACAATTCCTCATTTCCTCTGTGACCAACAGATGGTGAGAGCTAATGACTGCCAGCTAAGATACAGCACTAACCAAAAAAAAAAAAAAAAAAAAAGACGACACAGCCCCAATCTTCAAGAAGTTAACTACATATAAGTCACTTCCATCATCAGATGAAGGAATAAAGAAAATGTGGTATTCACTACTACTCTGCTATAAAGAAAGATAAACTTGAGTCTTTTGTAGGAAAATAGATGTACCTTGAGACCATAATTCAGACACAGAAGTTTAACTGTCACTGGTTTCTCTTAGGTGAAAACCCAAAATATGAATAAAGAGCAAAATAAAAAAATAGACAATAGGAAATAGGGAGATGGATCTTTTATAAACGGACAGGAGACTAACAGGTAGAGGCAGGACAGAGGGAGGGGAGGGGAAGGGGATAACAAAAGAATTGAGATGCATTTTGTACACGGACCAACTCTCCACAAGGAACATGATCATTATGTACTGCAAACATGGACTAATAGAGAAATAAAAATTGAAAAAAAGTTTAACTGTACATAAAATTAAACATGATTAAATAATTTAGCAGTTATAGGTAAACCTCATCAACCCAGACCGATAGAAAAATGGAAATAAAACCACTTCTTGAAAATGTACCACTCAGACTGTCAATAAAAGGTAGTAAAGAATCTTTAACCACACATTTCCTTTAGGCTGCTCAATAATTTTCTTCTTAGTTATGAGTAGCCAAATGCAGACAATCAAATAATATAAAAAACCATAAAACATTTTCTTAAAATTATTTTTTATCTTATTTCACGGAAATATAAACTTTGTTCCTGTGACAAATGCTAAGTTGATAAAGTCTCAGTTAATAAAATGCACTACATCATATTCACCTGGAGAAAGGAGCGCAGCCTTCTGAATGGTCTTGAGTGCACTATTTTTTTCATCTTCTGCTGAACTGCTCCCCATTGCCAACTGATTCACAGCAGTGTACAGTAACGCCTTCTACATGGGAAAAAGAAGCGTGTTAACCAGTTTTCTTCACAGCTCCCTGTCTTCCAAGCTGACTTAAAGACTCTATTTGATAGGATGTGACCCCTGAAGCTACAAAGAAAAATTACTTTATTGTTTTGTCAATATTATTTAACAAGGTAAATACTTCTTTGTACTGGGGCGAACTAACCTTTCCATGATTTGAATCCAAAATATGAGCCACATTTCCTGCTACAGCACCTCCCTGTAATATAAAACATTAATTATTTAGATAAATACAAACATTTTCATGAAGTAATAGACATTAATACCAATAAAATCTACCAGTAATCATTTGAAAGTCAGTTTTATCATACAACTCTTAACTCTTTAAATATCAATTTATTATTACTATTTTAAAAGACCAAGGGATGTTTCACAAAATAAAATACAATAAAAAATAAGAGGGCAATTTTTAAAAGACAAGTTTGATCATTTCAACTTTGTTATTAAAATATTCATTAAAGGTTCAAAAGTTATGGTGGCACCCTAATGTACATTTTTTTTAGCAATATAAAAGAGACTATGGGACAAAGCGAGAGAGAGGGAGAAGAGAGCAAGATCATAAAGATAAGCTAATATTGTTTTACTTCATGAAAATACATAATATTTTTTAAATCTCCATGGTACCTAATAAGATGAATAACTAAATTTCAGAGCACTATGAAGCTTATCACTGATCAACTCAATACTAAAGAAAAAAAGAAAAGAAGTATCATAGAGTTTTCAGAAAGTCAACTTGAAATCTACAATTTAAAAATTTAGTTAGACATTTTACTGGATAATGAAGTGAATTATAAAAGGTATATTGTAGGTAAGAGGTACACTGTACCTTTCAATTCCTATCAGAAGTGTCAGAAATGCTTTCAAAACTATACTTTGAACATAAAGAATACTAAAAACATAAGCTTTATATTTCAAAAATATATCAATAAAAAGCAAATGTAGATGGATTAAGAAGAAATGTAAAACACAGCAGAGTAGAAAGAGAATCTGCAGTAGAAATTAGATGTAGGATTCAATCCCATTACTAACTGCAATTTACTGACTGCGATTTTGCACAAGTTACTTTAACTTCCATGTCTTAAGTTTCCTACTCTGTAATGTGAACAGTAATTGCCACTACTCCATATGACTATTGAGACTAAATGACAAAAAGCATATAAATGCTTACCACAGTAGCTGGCACATAATGAGTACTTCAATCCAGCATCTAGTAATGATAGCATTCTAGATTCTTTGAAGCAACTCATCCAGTGAAAGTAACTAAAAATGTGAGATAAAAAACTTTCCTTCTCAAACTGTTGCCTCTGTATTAAAAGTATCAACATATCCTTGGAAGACAGAAGTTAGAAATACAGAATACTGGGGCCCATTCCAGACATGCGGAATTAAAATATGCATTTTTAACCAGGATTACTAGATAACTTCAACTGCTGATTAAAGTTTGAGAAGCGTATTTTGAAAACATATTCTCAAAAGCACTGAATAACTCATAAGTTATTAAAAACTTAGGCCAAAACTGAAAAGAAAAACTAGAATCTAGAGACAAAAGTGAGCAAGAAAGCCACTTCTTCCACCTGTTCTAACAAATGTGTCTAACAAATGTTAATTTTCATCCTGAAAGGGTTCATGGGTTAGGGCAGAAATAAAGGTGCATGGCCCAAATGAGGAGGAGAATACACAGGCAACTCACATCGAAATGGGCCGAGACACCCAGGGGCTCCTCTCTCGGGTTCAAGAGGAATCAGAATTAAGTCTGGTCTCAAACAACTGGTCTTAGAATTAAGTCTGGTCTCTTGCAACTCGGGTGCACAGTAGCCTGGTTAAACCAGAAACCTGAAGTTCTAAATTGGCGAATTTGCCAAGCACCCGACAGAAGCAAATACAAATTCTTCCCATAGAAAGATACCTTAATTCTAGGTCTTCGTGTATTCCTACTAAAATTGTCAAACACACTTAGTCAGGTTAACAAAGCCACCATAAGTGAAAACCAGTGGGAACAGACACTGAGTCACAAACACTTCAGATATTGGGATTACTACACATGACAAAGTCAAATCATCATTATGCTTACCAACAAGTCAAGGAATCCATGAAAGGGCATATTAATCACAAAGGTTAACACATGCCTGAAAATATCTGACTATTATGAACTAAAAAGAATTATAATCCTTTATAGAACATAAATGACTTCATTTAATATTTATATTTTTGATATTAGCTGTGTTCCAGTTCTTAATGTCGTATCTCCAAGAAGTGTTTACATAAAGTTATCTTTAACAATTTAAAAACACAATAGCTGATGCTTGTCATATTTCAAACCTTATCACACAGACATTAACATAACCTGTGTGTATTCAAAAAGCTCCTCCTGCTTCTCTGTATCTCCCACGACATCCAGAACACTACAGCGGTCAGCACATGGAGGAAACGCAGTCTAGTACTTGTATGAACAATGGAAAATCTGGTTGTCTAAACTCCCTTCGCTGTATTCTCTCAGAAAAATAATGCTATCCCTTAAACTTATATTTACCATATCACGAATCATTTTATCTTTTTGTCCAAATTCAGAACATAACTCACCTTCGCATTTCGCTGGGTGTGCTGAGCAACAACTCGGGACAACAAAGCCCAAAGAGCCGGGTCTGCCGGGTTACTGCGGAGACCATTAAAAGTAGTGGGCTCAGAGAGGGGGCGACTTTAACCACAGAAAGTACAGCCTGCCAACATTTCATTAAGTTTAAAACCTTTTGACATGTAACACAAATTCACATTAATTCTCTACATTTAAAGGTTTCTTCAATTTCAGAAAACATACATCTTCTACATACAGCAAGAGTTCTTACAAAAACACAAAAGAAAAATCAGTAATATGATGATTACAAAACCAGGAGATAAGTAATAAAAGGTAAGGAAATGTAATACATTGTGTTCAAAGAAAACTGATATAACTCATCAGTAAGGATTTTTAATAAAAATGTGGCAGAGAAAGACACTACATAAACAACATGCTGAAAGTAAAATAACCACTGTTGTTAATGACAGCTTTATATTTTGCAAATTCTGAAAACAGTAATAAATATTTAAGTAGCCAAAAATTCCTAAAGCCACTGACCTGTTCTGTATCAGTTTATAATATCACAAACTTAAAAATTAAAGGCTTTTGCATCAAAATAAGTCCTGGGCCTTCACCCAAACTAAGTAAAGGACAAATTAATCAACTGAATATTTTTTAAAATATCTTCACAGGGAAAATAACAGGAAAAGCCAGATGCCAGGGCTTCTGTACAATTTCATAAAACCAAAGTTTGGTTTCCAAAATATATGCTTGCCTCATTTTATAGACTCAATAAAGTCCCACACACAGTCACGTCAAGACTGATGAGGCCCCCACACAGCCCACATGGGCAGAGCTTACCTGTGCACCGCCTTCGATGCCTGTCTCTGCACTGCCACACTGCGGCCCTGCAGCGCGTAGATGGCCGAGGTGAGAAGGCACCGCGGATAGTCGCTGTCTTTGCGCTTAATGTGCTTCAGCAGCTCGTTAAGTGCTGCTTTGGACAGGGTAGCGTCCTGCATTGCCAGCCCTAGGGCACAGAGGGTTTGAAGGCTTTCTGTGGTTGGCTCCTTTAAGATAGAGCTGTAAACATATTTTTTAATTGCCTGTTGGCCATCTGTACAGTAGTCTTTGTCTATAATTATTATAGGATATTTAATATGAAAAGGTATTTACTTAAAGATTCATGAAACTAAGTCAACTTTAAGATACAAAAATCAGATTTCTAGGCTTTTGGAGACAGCAGTTCTCCTGATTGAGGCAAAGTATCAACGGTCTTTCATCAGTAACAACCACTCACTTTTTTTCTGATCATTACACTCACATTTTAGAAACAAATACAAATCCACCTCTCTGCGTTTCAGGTATAGGTAAATGATTAGAACAGTCTTGGTAATATGTTCAGTTTCAATAAAATCCTAGAAAGTATGAGCAATTAAGAAAAAAATCTGTTCGACATAAGAGCTGATAATTATCATTCTGACAAAGCTTTGTCCTATTTGCCCTGTGATACTGAAATCAGCATTTTACATAACAAGCACAAGTTATATCAATATCCACTGTGCACCAAGTGAATACTTTATAATTTGAGAATTTGTATATAAAAAATTAGCATTTTTTCCCTCTTGTAAGTGTGAAATCTGATTTTGTCTTATATGGAAAAGTCAGCAACATTTAGGAACGCTTGTTAATTTAAATGAAGAGCCAAGCATAGTGGCATTCCTATAATCCCAGCACTTGGGAGGCTGATACAGGAGGATCACTGTGAGTTCAAGATCAGCCTCAACTATAAAGTGAACTTAAGGCCAGCCTGAACTACACAGTGAGACCCTGTCTCAATAAATAAATAAATAAATAAAAATAAAAATTTTTAAAAAAGAATGATTTAAATGAAGAACCTTCATCTCTCTACAAACAGCACAACATAAATATTTATAATATTATAAAATATCACATACCCATTAATAAGTGTTTAAACTATTTTTTGGAAGGGGAGCATGGGAAGTGTTTTGCACTTAGTTTTGACAAACAGGTACAAAATCATGAATTTTCATAAGCAACTCTGGAGTAAATAGGTAATTTACAGTATTCATAATAACCCTTTACAATAAAGTGTTAGAAATGTAAGTATACGAATACAAGTTCTATTGTGAAATTTTTTTAAAGATTTACCTTTACATGAAATTTTTATTAGGTTAACTTGAAAAACAAGGCAAGGAAGAAAATAATTTCTTTGGGAATCCAAAAGGCAAATAAACGAGTCAGTTGCAATTGATTTTATTAGAAGTTTAGTGAAAAAATCAAGTGATTAATTACTCTTAAAATACATCTACATACTACAAAGTGTGACTTTGAAGGGCTGGACCGATCCAAGGCTAAGAATTAAGCCGTGAGCTCCAGCTCCATCTGTGACTGTCAGTTCAGAGCTAGGTAATCCCAGATCCCTTTTGTTCACCCCAAAGTTCCTAACACATAAATATGTAAGTCTAGTCAAATATGCCTAGCCATGGTAAGTGCTGATGTCAGTATACATACCATTTGAATAGCAGTGACTTGGCTACATCCATTTTTCCTTGTTTATACTCTGTTATTGCCAGCGCTGTTAAGATATGGGCTTTGTCTTGCTCTGATTCAACAATAGACAAGGCTCGCTCATAAGCTATTATATCACAATGGAAAAAAACACGAAAGCAATTCTGAATAACACAGTGTAGAATTTTTACTACCCTAACCTTATTTTTCAAAAACATATAACTAAAATTATATGTTATTGTTGTTCCCTTATGTCTAAGAAGACACAATACAGGGACCGAGGATATAGCTAAGCAACACAAGTGCCTGCCTGGCAAGTGTGAGGTCATGAGTTCAAGTCCTGGAACAAAAAAAAAAAAAAAAAAAAAAAAAAACTATTTTGCCAGGAATTTAGTTCAGTGGCATAAGCGCCTGCCTGGCAAGCATGAGGTTTTGAGTTCAATCCCTGGTCCCCTCCCCACCAAAAAAAGAACACATAATACAAAATTTATTTAAGGTGACTCTGGGGGTATCATTAGGATTACTGCATAACAATCCTGCCTCCAGCCTCCAGAATCTACAGGGAGGTCTGCATCACCATCTTTAAGAGCCACATTAGGCAGAAGTAGAGGCTTGCCCACACTGAGCTATCACCCAATTTCCCAAGCCAGGGACTCCACCAAGCTGACAATACTTAAATGAGCTGCACACATTTAAGTATCATCAGGACCTATATACTATGTATTTAAAAGTCTACTCAGTTAACATTTTTGAAAAACAGGACGTACTTTTACCAATGATGTCTGAGATCTTCATTTATCAGCAAGTGTGTTTTCAGCAGCAGAGAATAATAAACACCTGCTTTCAAATGTGAACTCAAACAGTGAGCTAAGGCCTCAGTTTCCTCATCTCTATAATAAATACTCAGTTATATAATTATGTAAAGACTATACGAACCACTTATCATCATAATGTAGTAAATGAGGTAACACAAAGAAAGTATCTATCATGCCTCCCAACTCCTCAGATTTTAGTAAGCATTGTAACCCTCACCCCATCTCAGTATTAAATCTTTTTGTGCGTGAGCTCATAATTAAGCACTACTCAACTCTGGAAAAGATGTGTCCTTAGCTTCAAGCAATGCACTTACCTTTGCTGCTCTCTGTATACTGCCCCTTCATAAATAAAGCCAACGCGAGGCCTATGATCTCTTCCAATTCTTCAAGGGGTGTTGACTTAAAAGCATGGATAGCTTTGTCATATTCACCGATGGAACTAAGAAGCAAAACACGACTTACTTTCAATGTGATAATACTTTTGGTTTATATAATCAAAATATAGAGACACAGACACGAAGATTCTTGGAATAACTTCATCTGCACTTCTTTTTCTATGGTGGCATTTCAGAAAACTATAATCTACTAGAGTTAATACTGTACAAAAGACTTAAAATAGAAGGCATGCCATGAATAGGGTGTACTGTGGATTTTAACTTCCCGTTTTGCGTCTCTTTTTTTTTTTTTTATTTAAGAGAAAATGGACGCAGAAAAGAAAAACAAAAAGCAAAAGAGACAAACAAACAACAACAACAAATCCAACACAATAACATTATAGGTTTACAAAGTAAGATAATTGGAATTTGACAATGGTTGTAATATTGCATATCATTACCTTCAAAGGGGTTGTTTAGATTAACAGATATAGACATGTAAAATTGATCCAATCATAAGAGTATTAACTGTTCTTTTTCAATAAATAATGCATTTAGTAGTATAGTCATTTTAACTATCTTATGTATACCTATATACAAATTTATGTCTTTTTCCTTTTCCCTTCCTTCTTTCCTCCTTTCCCCTCATAATACCTCTTGTTATCTTCAAAATAGCGGCCCATACCATCAGGCACAACACAGTCAAACAAAATAGTACAGGATAAAACCAATGAAAAACAAAACAATGGAAGCAATACATATTTAAAAAACACTGATTATTATAATGCCTCGTTATCTTCTAAGCAGCTGCTTATATCATCAGTCATAATACAGTTAAACAAACCAAAATAGGATAAAATCACTCAAAACAAAACAAGGCAATATAGGGTTTCAAAACAAGGTGATCAAATATCAATAATGGCTAGCATAATGTTTTGTTATCTTTGAAATAGCTGTTTATGCCATCAAATATAACAAAATTAGGCAAACCAAAGTAGAATAAGACCAAACTAAACAATACAGGACTCAAATCCCAATGACAGATTAACAGTGGCCACTGCCTGCCCTTTTTAGACACTTCCTCCCCTTTCATTTTTACAATATGTATCGTGTATTTTGAATCCTACTAACTCCTTTAGTTTTTTTTTGTACTAGGGAGATAACATGATGCTCACCCATGTGGCTTTGGGCCATTTCATCCAAGAACATGATCTTAAGTTGTATCCATTTACCTACAAGAGGCTTGAGGTTATTTTTCTTTATAGCTGAGCAGCTTTCCATTGGATAAAAATGCCATATCTTTCTTGTCCACTCTGCAGTTAATGGGCAAGCTACCCCCACTTCTTTCTGGTTCCCTGTCACATACAGCATTGTTCTCTCCCCTTTGACTTTCAGTCTATGAACCCCCTTTAGAGTTTAATGTGTTTCTTGTATAAAGCATATTGGTGGATCCTATCTCCTGATCCACTCTGCCTGTGTTTCTTTTCATTGGTGGACTGAGGCCATCTACGTTAATGGTTAAGGCCAACATGCACTGCCTCGTCTCCGTCATGCCACTTTCCTGCAGTAGGCTGCCCACTTTTCCTCTCTACTCGATTGTCTGCCCTGCTCAGCAATATCCCTCTGCCACTGTTTCTGGAGCTGTGGTCTTTTTTCTCTCTCTCTAAAATGTCCTTCAGTATTCTTTGTAGGGTTGGCTTGGTGGTCATAAATTCCTTCAGTTGTTCTTTGTCGTGGAAGTACCTTGTTTCTCCGTTAATTTTGAAAGATAGTTTTGCAGGGTACATCAATCTGGGTTGGAAGTTGTTTTCTTTCAGGACTTGAAATACTTCACTCCAAGCTCTTCTTGACCTGATGGTTTGTGTTGAGAAGTCTGTTGTGATTCTGATGGGTTTCCTTTTTGTAGGTGATCTGTTTCTTTTTTCTAACAGCTTTTAATATTCTGTTCATGTACTGAATTCCTGGGATCTTGATTATTATATGTCTGAGTTGGATTTATTTTGGTCATGGTTAGCTGGAGTTCTATATGCTTCGCTTATCTGAAAGTCACTTCCTTTTCCCATGCTTGGGAAGTTTTCTAAAATTATTTCTGTAAATAGGCTTTTAATTTCATTTGTACTGACCCCTGCTTTTTCACTCACACCTTTTATTCTTAAGTTATGTTTCTTTGGGTTGTCTTGCAGCTGTTGTAGTGTTACTTCCAGGTTCCTTGTTATTTTTAAGAGATCTTTCCTTTCATGATCACAAGCTGCAAACCTGTCTTCAAGGTTTGAAAGTCTATCTTTAGTTTCTTTCAAGTGGTTTTGCCAACTTTCATTGGAGTTTTTGATTTCCTGGTAATCTCTTTGAATCTGTTTCATCTATTCTAAATCTTTTTTGTATTGTTCGTTCAAGGTTTCCCTCATTTTTCTATGCTCCATTTTTTCATCTATGTCTCCTTTAGAGTTGCCTAGCAGTTCTTTTCTTATGTTTTTCATTTCTTCTTTTAGTTGAGTTAGTATTTCTGTTCTAATTTCTTTTATAGCCTCTTGAAGTTGTTTCTTTACTTCAGTTGCCATCCCCTCAGAAACTTCAGGTGTGGGACTCCTGATCTCTTCTGCGTTTGCATCTCCTGGACTTGCTCTGTTTGGATTGGAGGCCAGAGACTGCCTTTTGCATCTTTGTCTTGACATATTCCTGGGTTCTTCTGGGCAAATGGGTACTGGGGACCCAGGTACTCCTCATGTTGGTCACAATTTCTCTGAAGTGAGACTGGTTCTTCTAGCCAGTGCTGATTATGGATATCTGATGGTTGCCACTGGAGGTGCTGTTACAGCACTATCCGCTGCCTTTCCCCTGCCCACCTTGGCTCCCTGATGGCTGGTACAGTGTGGCAGGGGTGGGGCCATCACCCACGAATCTGGGCCAGTCACCCACAGACTCTCCACCACCACCCCTGGAGTGTGCACGGAGCTGTGGTCTCCAGACCAAGCCGGTCACCCACAGGGACCCTCCGAGGTGGCCCCCAGGATACGCGTAGCGGGCAGGGCTCAACCTGAGCAACCTCTACGGGTCTGCGCTCAGTTAGGAGTCCCCAGCCCAACTCCAAGGTGTCTCCCAGCCAATCTCCTTCTCTGGCGGGAGGGTGAAGACTTCTATATACTCACCATCAGCCAGTTCAGTTTTCCAGGTCTGCTCCCCCTGTCCACTGACACTCTCCTCCAATGCTGCCTCTCTTGGCAGAGGACTCCGGGGTCGCTGCCACAACGCGGCACCTTGATCGTGCGTCCCTGGGTTCCAGTAGCTCCTTTCACGCAGTGGGTCCGGCCCCGGGCAGAGGCGCCACCAGTTACCACTTTCTTTGTTTAAGTGTTTCTTTTCACTCTTTCTGTGGGCTTCAATTCTCGCTTTAGATTCTTCCTGGGTCCAGAGGACCCACTTCCTTCCTTCTTGTCTTCCCCATGATGCTATATTTCAGCATCTGGGTGGTATCTCTCAGGGAGGCTGTTAACTCTGCTGCTTACTGTTCCGCCATCTTGTTCTTCCCCTCATTTTGCTTCTTTCAAATTACATGTGAAAATGACTGACTTTTTTAATTACACTTTTTTAAAAAAACCTTTAATTAAAATCCCAAGTCATTAACAATAACTTTCAGTTGACTTTTATACAGAACTCTCTTTCAAGCTTAATACATTAAATATTATTCTGAGTGTAATTCTAGCATCTTTGACAACCTAAAAAGGTGATAAACTGCTTAGAATTAAACTATTTATCTGCACACTGAAGGACACACACCTACACTAAAATTCCACATACAAAAACATGTATCTTTTTTGTGTTTAATAGAGAGAAAATGTAAACTGTAATATATGACACTAATAACAGCAGAATAATAAAATTTTGCTATTTTAAAAATAAAGAGAAGTTACATAAGCTTAGCTGCCATCATCTGAATAGAAATACTACATCTCTGAGATTTTTGTTTCTGGTATTCATCACACAATTGAAATTTTTTAAATGTGTTATTGGGAGTCTTTTATACGATCTTTCTAATTTTGAATGACATACATAGGAGCTAAAAACACAACATGCTTCTAATAATTTTATAAAGGCAAATAAATTTATACAATCAATAAAATCAAATTTTGATACTTTGATGAAGAAAATAGGAATATATTAAATTGTTTACTTTTGTGGAGGAAAGAATGGAAGTAGAGAAGGGCAGAATATGGCTTCAACTTTACCAATAACTTTTTCTTTGTGGAAAAAAAAAACCCTGAAGCAAATTGACAGAATTTTAAGAATATTATTGACTGATAACTACTCAGTAATTTATTCTCTATACTTTCTTGCTTCATGCTGCATGTCCAATATATTTTGTATAACAAAAACAAATTAGAAAACAGATAACTTCCTTTCAATGAGAGGTAATGATTTTTCTTCTAAAACATTTATATTAAATATCAATGCTAAGAAGAACAGATATTTTATCCTACCCAATTTCTTACAATATCTATCCTCAGTTTTAACAAAATCTTGGAACTAATAGAGCACAACCAATTTTAAAATCAACAGTTTAAAAGAATTAAAAGAGGTCAGAACAATAAAATTTTCCCGTTTTAAGTACATAATTCAGTCATAAAAGTTATAAAAGAACTGGCTACTACAAGTCTATTATTGTAGCTCCTTAGAAGGTGTAGACACTAATCCTAAATCCTTGAACTATACTTTTAATTTTTTTGTATAAAATACTTATTTTATTGAGTGTTTTTGGGAATTTGATACATCTCCACTGTATTACAATTGAGCCATTAATCTTGCAGCTTCATCAGTATTAACTGGTTCATTTTCATGATGCTGCTGATTAATCAGCTCTTTCTGCAGAGGTTCAAGTGTAAACCTTTTTGAGAGGTGTGCAAGTTCCTTCTTAATGTTTACAAAAGCATTATTCACTCTATAAACTCTTTCATCATTCATAATGTTTATCTTCTTTCTTAATTTAAAGAGAAAAAAGATAAAAATAACAATGAAACAGAGTTTCAAAACAAGTTAGAAGGACAGTTACAATAATTAACACATTATGTATTGTTGTCTTCCTAGTATGAACTACAGTTTTAATGGGCTCCAAACTGGACCATTCAGTTTGGGGGCAGCAATAAACTTGAGGAATGCCTCCTTAACTTGAGTCAAAAATCTTCCTTCTATAATGTAAGACTTCTGTTCTCTGACCTTAGTTGTACCTTCTAAAACTACTGGCTTCTAATCTATTTTTTAAATGTTTTTTATTTTATGGTTTTGGAGTCAAAAGTCCGTAAAAATCTGAGGAAAGATGTAGACCTCCCTCTATATCCCCCCC
>RJWM01026264.1:0-28245 GCA_004363535.1 Dasyprocta punctata | reverse complement strand
ATAAACCTTAGTCTTTTAAATTTTTCTTTATGACAATAATTGTATATATTTATGGGATAGAAAGTATAGCAAAATGATGGCAGTCAGAAACTAGGGAAGGAGGAAAGTGGATACGCTAATCAAATGGCACAAAGTTTCATTTAGGAGGAATAAGACCAGTGACTGATTTCACAGAATAGCTGTCATAATAACAATGCATTGTATTTCAAAATTTCTAAGTAAATATTAGAAAATCATAAATTGATCTGGACACAGTGCCACATCTACACTCTCAGCACTCTGAGAGGTTGAAGCAGGAGGATCACAATTCTGAACCCAGCCTTTGTTCTCTGGTAGCTTAGTAAAATGTTGTCTCACAGTTTAAAAATAAAAAATAGAAAAAGTGTTGGGATGTTGCTCAGAGTAAAAGCTCCAATTTCAATACATGGTATTAAAAAAAGAAACAACAAACAAAACTGATAATTTCACAATATCATTTCACAAATTTGAAAAAGTTATAGAATCACAGGAAGCAAATGGAGAATGATACTGTATTTGTAACCATTAAGATATGGGATGCATCTTTCAATTAAAGCTGTTTGACAGCAAATGCGTTAAAAGTCAGATGCCAATCAGTGATGTTTCACAAGGTCTGTGACTTACTTTTTAGTAGTAAACAAATATTAAATTTATTCTAATTAGTAAGTTTGCATAAAGTACAATAGAACAATTTGATGTGATTCTTCTCTTAAAAATTGTGTGCAGTTAAGCAAAATAAGCTATATACACAAAGTCAGGACATGCTCTCTTTTTTATGTAGAAACTGAAAGAAGAAGAAAAAATAGAAGAAGGAAGATTACTAGGAGCTGAAAAGATGGAAAGAAGTGTTCATGCAGAAGAAGGGTGGGTGGACAACATGATGCACAATATATGCATGTATGAAAATATAATGAATCTTTTTAATTTGTACAATTAGTATGCATTAATAATACAAATTATTCTGTCTTGTGTCATTATATTCTGAGCTAATTTCATATTTTTATGTGAAGTACTTATTTTCATTCTTTAAAAAAATATTTTGGTCCTTTTATATAAAATTTACTTAGAATAACTTTTATAAAAATTCCATAAGCATAGTTTTATGATTAAACTTTTGTGTTTTGAAATCCCTTTTCTACATGCTGTAAATTAGCCAACCACTACATGTGTTAAAGCTCAGACTGCTTATAATGTTCTGAAAACAGACTTTTATTCTTCATTACCATGAAAATCTTTCTGTTAGTAACAGATTTCTCTGGAGAACTTTGCTTAATTGACCTTTTAAAATTTCAGACTCAATAATACTTTCTTCAAAAATTAAATTGTCTCCAAAATTAGAACTGGAAGAGACCTTAAAGTTCATCTAATTCTTTTCTTTCCTTTTGTGGATGGGTTTAATTTACTTGTGCAAGGTTACATGGCTAATAAATGCAAAGTAGGGACCAGAATTCAGGTCTCATCATTCACAGAACAAGTACTTTTCTGTTCATCCCTAAATTTTCCAAGCTTACTTTTGTGTTCCTGTGTGTGCATGCATGCAAATGTGTATTCAGAAATTAATTGATTCCAATAGAAGTCAATATCTTTTTCACTTTGAATCATCTCTCTATTTCATGTTGTTTAGAAGGAATGTATTAAAACCTAAAGTAGATCTTAATATTCCTAAATTCAAAACCCATCAATCATTACCTCCTCTACTTCAGATGAAATCTAAAATCTCTAGTTTTATTTGCAGATCCAGTGTGCCTGATTCTTGCCCCATTCTCCAGTGCCTCTTATATCATTGTTATCCTGTTACTATTATCATTAGACATTTTATCTTCAAAGATGTCAATTTCTTTTCTGTCCTTTGGCTGGATTATCCTTCCTTGCTGCTCTATTCCTTGCTACTTAGTTAACTGTTTATTCCATCCTTCATTCATTTACTAATTTATCAAGTACTCATTAAACCTGCTCCATGCCAGGTCTAGATATTGCGAGATGACTGGGTGAGTAAAGTCAACAAAGTCAATACCCATTATGACAATGACCCTGCACCAACTGATTATACATGTCAAGTGATTACAAATGCTAATAGAATCTGCAGGTATTGTACCAACACCGTTCAACCTAGGGTTTTATCCAACAACTGATCACTATTGCCTAGGTATGATAAACATAAAGTTAATCATCACAGCTGCTGATAATAATCTAAAAATCATTATTTTGAGGTACACACAGTCAACAGCAGCAAGACAGAAATATCTTGAGAGATTCTGTCACGAATTCTATCAAGGTTACCAGGATAGCTCTTGGTGTATCAGTAAAGGTACAGTTAGAAAGACAAAACATATAACTATGTTTTAAACAGAGAGAAATGCAGGTAGGAAATGGTTATGTGTATGTTAAAATGGTAGAATTACAAAAGGAACACAGAATGTAGGAAAAGAAAGGCTTATTCATAGAAATACATGATTGCAAAGAGCAGCTACCTACACCTGTCACCACTTGTGTTGGGTTAAAACAAAATGGAGGAGGTGATGCCACAGCCTGGAGTGCAATTCTTATGAAACTGCTCAGAGGGTTTTTTGGATGGTGCTGGAACCACCGTCAATGTTAGGAGCAATATAGAAACACAGTCCCTTGCAGAGACGCTACTCAGAACCAAAAAGAGGAAAAAAGTATTTTTCACCTACTCATCATTTGATAGCCTCATCTTCCAAGCACATTCATCCCTTCTAGGAAAAGCTAAGAAAGATGTTTGGGAAACATTGTTTGCGGACATCCAACCTTAATAATTCAAAGAGAATATGTGGGGCTGGTGGATTAGTAGTACATAACTGGAGTACCATAAACACAATTTTGGTTAGAAAATCTTGAAAGGTTGATTAGATTGTTATGAGGATAACTAAAATGCATATAACCAACACCACACATTTCAATCTTATGAGAAGTTTCCTATGTTCCTTTAGGGCTCACATGAGACACATCATACCACAGTTGAAGAAAGGCCATGAGATCTCTCTATATTCCTCTAGTTTCAATACAGCATGAATATTTTGGCATGATAACCTGGGTTTGGTGACTTTATCAAGCTTACATGCTTTCTTTCACACAAGATATTGACTTATTAGGCAGTTAAGGGCAATAAGAAAAATAAAACAAATGACTAAGACTGAATTTATAGCAAAATGTTTGGGAGATCACTAGCATCAAACATTATATTAGGATGCTAATGTATAGATCCATATCAATGCATTTCTAATTTTAAGTAAGTTGTACGTATGTATTATACTAATCCTAAGAATTTTTAAAAACAATATTGTATTAATATTTGTTGTTTTGCTGAAAACTAGAGTACTTTCACTATTTCATCATTTGTGTTCAAAGAATGTCTTCTTTTGGAATCAAAGCCTGCTGAATTAATTTATCCTAAAATATCCTGGTAGAAGAAGCATAAAATTAGAAATTCTCAGTAAGATCTCTAAAAAAAGAGACATCACTGATGTGCAATGAGGCAAGAAATAAGCAATAGTCCTTCAAGAAATTAGTCAATCATTATGCCACAAAAGTATAATAGGATTTTTATTTCTAAACCAATTTACTAATCAAATTACCCCGTTAACAACTTCTGTAGGAAAATATTCAACTATTTTCAGAACAAGTGTAGAATTGTTTAAAGAAAAAAAAATTTATGTTTTGAAACAACCTCATAAGAAATGCGGCTATTTCCAAGTATAAAATGTGTTCTTTTGTTAGGAAATTCATTCTTTCATAAATTATCGACAAAACTTAAAATAACAATTTAAAATGACCTGCTAGAGCTCTACTAGTATACAAATACAGTCTATTACTGTGAACTTCATTCTTTCTTAAGACTACTACAAAATATTTAAATGTTTCATGTATCTTCTAGGTTGATAGATAAATTGATATATACATAAAACATCAGCAATAAATATTGCCCCTGTAATAACATTTTCTATGTTTAGAAGTTCAAACTTTAAAAGGTATGATGCAAATATAGTTTCATTAAAATTATTTTAAGTATATAAGAAAGTTTATATGGGAACAGATGCTACGTTGTACAAAATTAGACAGAGCTCATTCACATTCTGCCAAGCACAATTATTAGCCACATTTGTGTGTTTTTTGTGGCTGTCTTCATGTGTGATACAAGTCCATTAAGTTGTGCATTGAACTGTTTTAAAGAAGAGAAAGCAAACATGATTCACATTTATTGGAATCCTGTCTTTTCCCAGGTACTGTGACAGATGATTTACACATATCATTTCCTTTAATTCCAGAAGACTGTACAGCAAGAATATGATATGGTTTGTTTCATTTGCCTAGAGAACAAATAATTAGTTGTTACAATAAAGATCATGAGTAGTCACTACGCTTTCATCTATAAACAAGCATTTATTCGACAAATCTTTACATTAAAAGAAACATCGCTATAAAACAAATCATACTTTATGAGATATTAAATTGGTTCAACATTTTTGAAAGTCAGTTTGAAAATAGTGTATATAAAACAAACATGCTTGTTAGTGTATTATTCTTTCAAGAAGTAATTTGAAGGATAAAATACACAGATAAATGCACACTTTTTACACGTATTACAATGGCTAAATTGTAAATAGACTTGATAGGGAGTGCAAAACTGAGTTTAAAATTATTGTTTCGTATGAGTTTAAGCACATGTTGATAATCTGTTGAAAAGACTTAATTTATTTTTATTTTTATTTTTTTGTGTGTGTGGCACCGGGGATCAAACTCATAACCTCACACCTGCCAGGGCAGGCGCTTAAGCCGCTGAGCCAAACTCCCAACCCTAGTCTTTTGAGGCAGGGTCGCACTATGTAGTTTAGGCCGGCCTTGTACTCGCGTTGTAGCCCAAGCCAGCCTCGAACTCACAATGCTTCTCCTACCCCAGCCTCCCGAGTGCTGGGATTAAAGGCATGCGCCACCACGCCCGGCTGAAAAGATTTAATTTAAAAAGTGGATTTTCATGGTACTTTAAGACCCTGGTAACTTTAAAAATGTAAAATCTAGTTATGAAATTAGAGTTTATGTGAAAAAGTGTGATTCAGTGTTATTTATAATAATGGGAACATGAAAAAATATACGTAAAACAGTTGAAGAATGAGTTAAACTGTTATCAAAAGTTAAACTGTTATCAAAATAATTAGAGTATATATTTAAAGTTGTATGACCTAAAACTAGAAAATTTAACAAATTCATATGAATCTTTCTTTTGTCTCAAACCCTTTGAACAAATTATTACACATTATATAAAGCCTATTTATACATTATGACATGCCATCATAAGAAAACAAAACTTTCACTATCAACAGAAAAATACGTTTTATATTTTCTAGAGATTTGTGCCAGACACATTTTTTTTGCCCCAGCGAAACAGTTGTTTCAAATCCTACTGCCAAAGGAGTGCCTGTTCCAAGTGAAGGTTCCTGAGTCTGATTTTCACCTTTTGCATTTCTAACAGCATCAGGTTTTCTCAGTTCCAACCAGAATTACCCATCAAGCTCAGTTTACAGCATGCTTAAGCTTCTTTGGATGGCAGATCGAAATCTTTCCAAATTCCTCCTGCAAAGCTCTTAAAGCAAAAGGTGAGGTATAGTCACAGCAAAGACCACACTGGTCTGGTACTAAAATCTGTCTTAGTTACTTTCTCTTCACTGTGAAACAATACTGGACACCCACGAGTTAAAGGAAAACAGGTTTATTTTGACTCAAATTACAGTGCTTGGTCTACTGGCTCCAAGGCAGAAATGGCATGGTAGAAGGACCTGGGCAGAGGACAGCTGTCCGTAGCACGGTGACAGGGAAGAAGAGAGCAAAGACAGGGGGATTGGGAGGGACATACTCCCTTCAAGGTGCCACTCCCAGATCCACTTCCCACCAAGTGCCACATCCTAACAGTACAGTTAGCACTTTCAGTATAGTGCACCCATGATGAAATCACTGCTCAAACACATGAAACTTTTAGGGGATTCCCCAGATTTAAACCATAATATTTGTCTTTCTGAGGCTACCTCACTTAATGTAAAGGTTTTCAGCTCCATCCACTTTCCTGCAGATGACACGAGTTCATTCTTCCTGTCCACGTAATAATTTATTGTGTATATAAACCACCACATTTTCTTACCCCTTTATTTGCTAATGGGCAGCGAGGGTGATGCTCTAACTTGGCTACTGTGAATAGTGTCATTATGAAGAGGGGTGTACACGTGTCCCTGTAATATGCTGCCTTTGGCACATTATTTTACTATTTTGTACTTAGTCATACTAGATATTGAAAACATTTTCATTGCTTAGTAAATGTAATGTATATGCTACTTTACAATGTGCTTTGTCGCATAGGAAATCTAAAATAAAGTAAAGCACAAGTAAAATATTTATGTATTTTACTTGTGCTTCAAATCTTCATATTCTTACATTTCTAATATTTAGCACATAATCTTTTCTATAGAAAAGCAATAGTTGTCATTTTGCTTTCATGCATCATGCTCATTCTAAAGTGAAATACTTTTGCTAGCACCTACCCTGAAATATTTTTATCATTTTTCCCTTTATATCAAGTTATACACTTAGCCATCAATTTCTAATGAAAACTTTCTGCCTACTACATTTTTCCAGACTCTTGTGGGTGATATTAGTTTTCTATTCTCCAACTTCTGTGGTATTTCTCAGTATTCTGACATACCCACATAAAATAATGGACACATCTCTCTAAATTGGATTCAAATATAAAGTCCTGCATCTAATTTAGAATTTAAATCATTCATGCTTGGAAAAGACTATACATACACATGAAGGACTCAGTATGTATCTATGAGATGAAGGGGATTTGACATTGAAGCTACAGAGGAATATAGAAATGGATTCTTTTTTTACTTATAGGTACAAAGATGGCATACTTTTTCTTTTAATTCTGAATATATCATTGCCACTGGGATTACTGCATACTAATCCCCATACCTTTGACATTTAATATTTTGACTTTAAGTGGGTATATGATAATATTAGAAAATTATCTTAATAGAAGGATTATATTATTTTGGAGATTTTAATGGTCCTTTTCTCTTTAACTGACTAAACTGCATCCTGCAAACAGTTATATTTCCAACTTCTTCTCCTGGTAATTCAATTAATTGAAGTACTGTTCTTTTTAATATATGATCAGCTTCAAAGGAATGGCTACAATTTTACTGCAGCTGCAGAAAAATTCTATGAGTCTGTGACAGTTTCCTCAGTCAAATATAACTGTATGTTAAAATTTTTGTGGAAAGTAAAATTTTGTCATTCTAGTGCATCACTCAATTTAACATGTAGAATAATATTCTCTGGTGAATGATGCAGCACAATGATATAATAACTGGAAAGATGTAATGACAATGACTAGGATAGAAGCTAACTTTGAATGAGTTTTTCTTTTTAAAATGCAAGAAGGTTTATTAACAGAAGCTTCTGAATATTGTTCCGTGATAACTAGCTAATAAAAACATAGTTCAATCTGTAATCTGGGAATGGTGATACTTCTGATAAAAAGTTAAATATCTCTTCTCTGATTATAGGTGTTCAACCATGGAAATATCTCATTAATTTTACAATTTTCTAATGCAATTACCTTAATGCATCTAAAAATAAATTTCACAGTTGGAGACAAGTGAATAGAACTTAAACCGCTAAGTTCCCAATTCATTTAAATTTTTGATATTTTAAACTATATTCACGTGTTTGTGAAATCTTTCCTGAACAGAAGATTCTGACTATATGGAAACATGACTATCTTAAACTGGGCTTAGTTTTGAGTTATGCTGTTTTGTAAATTGCTCCTATGTTATTAAACACAGCATTTCTCCTTGTTTTTCACCCTATGTCTGTTCTCAGCTCACCCAGAGACACACTGAACCCCAGTTACTGAATGATAAACTGAAAATTCATTAAGATTAAGTATCTTCTTAGTACAAGAATTAGTTAAATACATTTAACTAATATTGATTAAGTTTTCAAAAATTGGAAAATGCAACCTTCTGCTGACCAATGAGGATAATGTATGCAAGCTTAATTTCATAAGTAGAGAAGAAAGACATTTTCTCCTTTTTATGTTGGTGAAGTTCTTTATCCTTTCACACTCAATCTCTTTCTATAGGGAATTTTATTGCATCTCTCTTGCCACACTTCTCACCAATTCCTTTCTCCCTCTCATATTCCCTTTCACTGTATATGAATTTTATTTTACATTATGCTAAAACTTGACTGAATAGAAATGTTCAGTGCCAGGAACTAAAGGTGAGTTTTCTTGGCATATCAAACTAAGACACTCAAATCACTGTTGAGTTTCTATATGTGTTGATTTTTCCAAAATGTATCTTCCCACAGAGAACAGAATGTTCAGCTGGAAATTGATCCGACACATATGATATTAAATATCATTTTAAAAATATACTTTACTTGAGCCAATTGCAAGGGATCTTAGAGAAAATGTAGGTGAACCAAAATGTGACTTTCTACTTTCCAAAGTGACCCTCTCACCTTTGGACGTCTGCCATGTAATAGTCATTTGTGATCATTACTAATATTATTGCAACATATCTAAAATCTAAATGCCTGAACAGTACAAGAGCTAGCATTGTGATTCAGGGAACAGTAAATGAAGGCACATTGTTAATAATGTTGCTGTTTCTTTGTACTTCATAAATATCAAACAATAAGAACATTAAATTTTTAAAAACTTATGTTAAATTTGGTACAAATTGTTCAAAATGCAAATTAAGAGATTAGACATAAATTTCAATCCTATATGAAGAGAAAGTGAGTGTGTGATGGAAAGATATGAAAAGATTTCCTACTGTCTAATTTTTCCTTGTAAATATGTGAAATATGATAATAACTAAGACAAAAAAGTTATTGTGTATGTATTTATGTCATGAGTCAAGCTCCTGTTAATCATCATCTATTTGAAATAATATTTTATTGATTATAATATTCAGATATTCTGTCATAGAGACAAAAGAATATTAGAAAATGTAGAAAAGTCTTTTTATAATACTAAAGATAATTTTAGATTCTTTTATAATTCAGAGGAATTCATAGTATAGAACAACTTATAAATGAGATCAAATTATTTAAAAATGGGTCTGGTGGTGAGATATTAGTAGATTTAAGGATATTGTGACACCTGAAGTTGCAGCTGCTAACTCTCTAGAATGTGGGGATAAATTCTCATAATGACAGATTGATGACAGTTATTCATGATTTTCACAGCTGTATGGATTACCAGAACAGCTGTTACCTGCAAAAGATTATTTGAAGCAACTAGTCTCCTGTAGACTATCCAACAACCTTCTTAAATAGGGAGATGTACAGGAAAAGTAATTCAGAAGAAACAGATACTAAGTTAGATCTGAGGTATCAATTGAAGAAACACTGATAATTCATGAGATTGAGTGTTTTGATTACCCAAATTTGTCTCTTTAAAACTACCTAAAGTGATCTTTATAATCAATTTCTCACTTACTATGAAAGCAAAAAATCTTTGAGAAATTTATATGTAATTGTTATTTAGCAGTCTTATGCAATAAATTGCCCATTATCTGATACTTGTCCTTGTAACTCTTTGACATTAACACTGATGCTTTTATGATTTTGTAAAAGAAATATAAGAATACTGGCAGTTATTTAATCTAAGATTTTAGAATTATTTGTAGCTTCTTAAATTTTACCATTGAGCCAAGTTTAACAATAAGCTAAAATTCATTGGAAATTTTCTGCCTGTCATTAAATTCGTTTTGAAGACACTTTGAAAGGTTTGCTGTAACTAATAATTGAGTGTTTCCTTATTTAGATTTTGAATTTATTGGAATGGCAAAAATGAAGGTCAAATAAATGCAAATCTACAGAATATTGCTTTGTACACAGTATAAGTTTATGTGAATCCTATCTATTCTCTTTAAGACTTGTTCAAATAAAGTTAAATGTATCAATATTTTCATTTATCATTTCTTTGTGATGAAGTTTTAGAAACCTCTCTTCTATCCTTCTAAATTGCACACCACATTTGTTACCATAGTGATCTTATTCATTCAAAACCATAACAGCACTTCTTACTTCTATCTACATGTAACTTAGGAATCATTGATCAGATTTTTCCATTCTTCACTCCCATCTAATCACTATTTTATTCTTTAATCTTATGAGCTGAAACTTTTTAGATTATGCATATTAGAGGCCTTTTGCAGTGAATATATTTCTTTTTTTATTTGAGAGAAAAAAAGACACATATAAGAAAGACAAAAGGCAAAACAGACAAATGACTGGAGTGAATGCACAACAGTAACATTACAGGTTTACAAAACAGGATGATAGAAACTTGACAATGGTTACGATATTGTGTATTGTTATCTTCAAAATGGTTGTTTACATTAACCGATATAGACATGTAAAATTGACCTAATCATATGAGTATTAACTGTTCTTTCTCGGTACCTAATACATTCAGCAATGTGTTCATTTTAGTTATCTTACATATACATATATTTCTGTGATCGGATTATTTCACTAGACATAATCATTATCAGGTTCCATTCACAGTGTTGGCAGAAGATTTCTTTCTATGAATAAATACTACACTGTGTATATGTATAACCTTCCTCATTCATCAGCTGAATGACAGTTGAGTTGTTTCCATTTCTTAGCTACTATGAATAGTGCTGGATGAAACATGGTAGTGTAGATGTCTCTTTAACATGTGGACTTCATTTCCTTTGGAGACATACCCGTGTATTACAAGGTTACTGGATCATATGGCAGTTCTACTTTAATTAATATTTTGAAAGCTTTGAAAGTATTTCATTATAGTTTTTGCTACATTTTCACTGGAATATGTTGCATAAAAATATTTATAATTTTCAAACTTAATAATCAGGTAAAATTTACATGATTCATACAGCAATGGTGGTACAACACTGCAAATGCATTTTTATTTAACCTCAAAGCCAAGGAGCTGCTTCATTATGTTACATTTTCTAATTGAAGCCTATAAAATGTATATAAAAGAAAATACAATAATTTTTATGTACCTTATGACAAGAATTATATGACAGTAGTAAAATTTTTGAGATCATTGAAAATATGAGACAATATTTTATATAACAGATTTAAGAGAATTTTCAAATGTCTAAAACTATTTTAGACTATCAGAAAATTCTTATCTTTCCTCATCATCCATTTTGAGAAATTTTGATTTTCCATGTTTCATCACATTGTTTTCTATTACACTGTGTATTTTTTTCTTTTTACTGCCAATGATTATCTCTATTAACATTTTATAAACTGACAAGTTTATTAGACTTGAAAAAAGTTCAGGAAGTTCATATTCTGTGGAATATTTACAAGACAAAAAGTAGATTTAATTTTTATAGCTGTTTTAATTACTCAGGAAATTGGATACCTATTATGTTTAAAAATACATCTGTAGTACCTTTCTGAATTTCCAGCACTTGGAGGCTGAGGAATGATGATTGTGAGCTCAAAGTCAGCCTGGACTACACAGATAGATACTCTGCCCAAACACAAACAAACAGAAGCCAAAATAATTTAGCATTAGCAATTTATTTGTTCAGCTTTTTAGAAACAAATTAGAGAATAAGTGTTTTTAGTTTTCTACAATCATTTGAAATCATGCCAATTATTTGATTGTGGAGATGTAAATAAGTGAAAATACATAATGTGCCATTTAACATACTTGATTGCATGTATATATTTTACAAAGGACTAACATTCAAATGAAGTGTAATGATCATAATATTTTAATTTGAAGTGATTTTATTTAGAAAAATATTAAATTTTGGTGATCAAGTAAATTATTAATGAGAATTTCTTTTTGAAACATGCATTTTTTTCCCTAAAAGATGATTAAGTTCCCTCTGAAACATTTTCCCCTTGTATTTTCAATCTTGATAAATAATATCTTTATGATTATGTAACAAGCTTGACTCCTCTCCTTCCATTCTTATTTAACTCCACATATTGTTGAATTACTCGGTTCATGGGCATTTGAGCTGTGTCCAAGATTTGCCTATTACAAAGTGTGCTGCTATGAACATGGGTGTGCGTATGTCACTGTGGTATGATGCTTGCAATTATTTTGGGATGTTGCTAGGAAAAGGAATAGCTGGGTAAATGGAACCTCTAGTCTTAACTCTCCATACTTATTTCCATAGTATTTGCACCAGTCTACACTCCCACCAACAATGGAGAAGTGTTCCTTATTCCACAGAGCCCTTCCAGCATTGGTTATTGGTTGACTTCTTGATAATAACCATTCTTTCTGGAGTGAGATGGAATCTCCGTGTTGTTTTAATACGTAGTTTTCTAATAATGAAAGATTGTGAACATTTATTCATATATTTATTTTTCATTTCTACTTCATCTAAGAAGTGTCTATTCACTTCAAATGGTCATTTTTGGATTGAGTCTAAATTTGGGGTTCTGATATTTTCAGTTCTTTATATATTCTAGGTAGTAATCCTGTGTTTGGAGAGTATCTGGTTAATTTTTCCCATATTGTGGGTTGTATCTTCACTGTTTGCGGTTTCTCAACAGCTTTTTAATAAGATAAGGTCCAAGTTGTTGATTCTGTGTAATATTTCTGTTGCCATTTGGGTTTCGTTCATAAAATATTTGCTAAAATCAATGTGTTTAAAAGCTCTACTATTCTATCTTCTAGAAAATTTAGCATTTCTGTGTTGATATTTAGATCTTTGATCCATTTTGAATTTAGTTTACCGCATGGTGGAAGATATGAGTGTAGTTTTAATCATTGGCATGTGGAAAGCTTGTTTTTACAGCACTATTTATTAAAGAGCCTATCTTTCTTCCAGTGAACATGTTTGCCAGCTTTTTCAAAGATAAGGTGTCTGAGTATGTCTGAAATTGTTTCTCCATCTTCCAATCTGTTCCATTGGTCCTGGTGTCTGTCTTTTTGCCAGTAACATGCTCTTTTTATCACAGTAGCTCTGTAGTTCAAGTCAGGGACTGTGATGCCCCCCACCTTGTTCTTGTTGCTGAGAATTACCTTTGTAATTCTACGTCTCTTCTGATTCCAAATGAATATTAGGATTGTTTTCTCTAACTCTATGACATATGCTGTTGTGATTTTAATTGAGATTGCATTAAATCTATGTAGTAATTTTGGAAGTATAGCCATTTTCACTGTATTGGTTCTTCCTACCCACAAGCAAGGGGTAGCTTTCCAATTTTCTGATATTCTCCTCAATCTTGTTTTCAGAGTACTGCATTATTTAATATAGAGGTCTTTTATTTCCTATATTAGATTGACTTCTAGTATGTCTTTTTTTGGATGGTATTGTGACAGGTGTTTCCCTGATTTTTCTCTCAGTGAATTTGTTATTCATGTGTAGGAAATCTACTGATTGCTGAGTGTAGGCTCTGTATCCAGCTATGCTAATGAATTTAGTTATTAAAGGTACAAGTATTTTGGTGGAGTTTTTGTGGTCTTCTATGTATAGTATCACGAATCTCTAGTAGCATTGAGGCTGTACCTACATGTGAGGTTGAATGGACTGTTCTACCTAAAAATAAACAACTAGACTGTTAACAGCTAGTATATTAACTATCAGAATTGATTGAACTATGTTTTTAATTTTCAGTCTTAACATATTTTAAAAATGTATTAAAGTAATACATAATCATAGTAGGATTATATACTCCTCGGCTGAGAATCCCAAGTACTGTGGTTCTACTGTTTAGTGGAAAACTCAGGAAGTTACAATACTGAGTGAGAGCTTCACCCTGGAGACCTCATGGGCTGGTGGGATCCTCGATCGCCACTCCTCATTCACCCTGGAGACCTTGGGGGCTGCTAGGATCATAGGTCACCACTCCCCCTCACCCCAGAGACTTCAACAGCCCATGGACTATAAGTGACCACTTCTACCACCTGCAGAACCCTGGAGTGCTGGTGGAAGCCTCAACAACTCCTCACTTACACAGAGGACCTCAGCGGACCTGTGACAGTGTGATGACATGATGCTCTACACAGAAGACCCCAAAAACTCTATCAAAAGACTACTAGAGTCAATAAGCCAATTCAGCAGTGTAGCTGAATACAAAGTCAACACTCAAAAATCAATAGCATTCCTGTACACAAACAATAAACTCATTGAGAGAGAAATTATGAAAATAACAGCTTTTACAATAGTATCCCCCCAAAAAAATGAAATACTTAGTAATCAACCTAATAAACAATGTAAAAGCCTTATAAGTTGAAAACTATAGTACTCTAAAAAAGGAGATTGAACAGGATGTTAAACAGTGGAAAGATATCCTTTGCTCTTGATTAGGGAGAACCAACATTGTGAGAATGGCCATACTCCAAAAACTGTTAAACAGATTTAATGTAATCCCAATGAAAATACCATTAACATAACTTACAGATCTAGAGAAAACATTCCTAAAACTCAAATAGAAGAGACCTAAAATAGCAAAGGCAATCCTGGGCAACAAGAGCAAGGCAGGAGGCATCTCAATCCCTGACTTGAAATTATACTTCAAAGCTACAGTGATAAAATCAGCATGGCACAGGTGAAACAAAAACAAAAACAAAAAAACAGACCTGAGGATCAATGGAACAGACTAGAAGAAGCAGACACAACTACAAAGATGCTCAGTCTCCTTATCTTTGAAAAAGGGGCTAAACATGTTCACTGGAAGAAAGATAGTCTCTTCAATAAATGGTGCTGGAAAAAAAGGCTTTCCACATGCCAAAGACTGAAACTAGACCCATGTTTATCATCATGCACTAAATTAAATTCAAAATGAATCAAAGATCTAAATATTAAAATAGAAACACTAAATCTACTGTAAGACAAGATAGGTAGAAATCTTGAAGATAGAGGTAGACAAAGAGTTCTTGAGCAAAATGCAAACCACACAGGAAGTACTTCAGAGAATCAAGAATTTTTTGCACTTCAAAAGAAATCAACAAAGTGAAAGGAAAATCCACAGAATGGGAAAGAATTTTAGTCAACTGTCCCTCAGACAAAGGATTTATATCTGGAACATATAAACAATTGAAAAACATCAGGAACCCCAAATTCAAAGATCAAGTCCAAAAATGGGCATCTGAGATGAACACACACTTCTCAGATGAAGAAATGCAAATAGCAAATAAATACATGAAGAAATGCTTAAAATCAATGGTCATTCAAGAAATGCAAATTAAAACAATACTGAGATTCCATCTCACTCCAGAAAGAATGACTACCATCAAAAAATCAAGGGATAACTAATGTTGGCAGGGTTGTGGGAAAAAAGAAACACCTCTCCACTGTTGTGGATGTGTAGATTAGTGTGGCCACTGTGGAAATCAGTGTAGAGATTTCTCAACAAAACTAGGATTAGAATTCTCATTCAATCCACCTATTCCCTATCTGGGTATTTTCCCAGAAAAATTGACAATAGCATGTCACAGCGATATATGTGCACCCATGTTTATAGCAGCACAATAGCTAAATAGCTAAATCTTGAAAACAACCAAAATGCCCATTAACTACAGAATGGATAAAAAGATGTGGCATTTCTAGACAATGGAATATTACTCAGCTATAAAAAAGGATAATTTTGTGGTTTTTGTAAGTAAATGGAGGCAACTTGAGACTATACTCATAGGTAAAGTAAATCAAACTCACATTTACAAATATTGTATTGTCTCTCTAGTGTAAAATAATAATAATAATAATAATAGTCTGAAAGAGTAATAAGATCCAAAATGTACAGTAGATATTGTAATAACAAAAAGGAAAGAAAGTGTGCAAAAGTAAAGAACAACTGGGATGGGGAAAGGAGGAATGGAAGAAAGAAAAAAATTATACATATGCAGGTATACACATATAACTGTATGCATGTATATGTGTGCAAGATAGATAACTATACTACTAATCTCATAGTTCTTCAAAAAGAACACTTTGTGCAGTCCTTTTTTGATTAATTGCTTTTTTATGCCTACATCTTGTAACCTGAACAACTACTTTTAAAATAACAGTATGCAATGTACTAACTAGTGTTGATTTCTTACTGTTTTTATCATTCTGTATTATTTTTATCCTTTTTTTTAAATTAAAAAAATTAGCTTTAAATGATTTGCTATCAATCTCTGCTGTTTACTTTAGTGCTAACAGTACTGTGATTTGGGGTTTCCTTCATTTCTAATTCTTTCCTTTTCTTTTCTAAATGTTATAATAAAATTAGTCCAAATTAAAAAAAAATATTGAGTGAGAAAAGGCTTTTTAATAATTGGCAGCTCAGTTTGGACAATGATCCATGTGAACACCAATATTTAGTAGTTCCACAGATTTTGGTTACATCTGGTGCTTAGGTCAAATTTTAAAATTGAAGATGAGGTTCGCATAAGTCTATTAAAAGGCATAGTAATGCTGGTCCAGCTGATGGAGAAGTGAGGCAGAATGGAGATTGTTTATCGATTTCCTGATAGCAATTATAAGAAATGTGATTTATAGATTAAGATTTATTGAAGTATAAATACATAGTAATAATATAACGTACTTTAAATTATACAGGAAAATATAGGAACTTTTTTTGGGTCTTTTTCTTCTTGCAGCTGAGAGAAAACTTGTCAATGCCCAATAAAGCTGTAAACTCCTCTGCTTTTAAGGTAAAATGATGTTGGGTTGGTTGATTGATTGATTTACATCTGGCCTCTTTCCAAGTAGGTTTGGAAGACTGCTGGGATGACAGAATTCTTGTATCCTAGTAGGTAAGAAAGGAATGGGTCTCTCAGTCTGGAAATTGTATGCTTTTAATTATCTTATATATTGCCCACATAAAAGGAAGTTTCCCTGTGGTAGATTTGTCATAAACGCCAAAGAAACTTGGTGAGAGCACAGAAAAGGTAACGTAAGAGTTGGCAAATATTTTATCTTGCCAGCATCTGAAACCTTTGCATTTTTCAGAAAAGATTCTGAGGATAAGGCAAGGCTGTATGAGGAAAGAGGACTGGACCAAAAATAACTGGGTGGTGGTACATGGGGAAGGAAAGTGATGAGATGTGTACTCACCATCTCCAGTTAGGCTTGAGTCCCTACTAGACAAGTTGGTTCAAAATAACTGTTTAGTGATTGTATCATCCAGACATTGATTTATACCCACACAGATAAACATGGTAATTTGCAGAGAAGCCTAGCTTCTGATGAAGTGGTGATGTGGTAGTTGTCAAGCAGTGGCCCAATCAGGACTCTGGTTTGAAAATGAGACTTACGTTAGGACATGCAGTCTGCTGGTGACTTATTCAGTAGCCAATGAGCATTTGTTAGTTGCTGTTAAATTTTATTCTGGATTTCTGGGAGGTTATGCTCTTCACATTGACACTTACTTGACATGTGATCATTTAGTAGTATGTCTTATGTTTGGAGGGCAAGGTTACATGTATTGAAATATTGTTGTAGTCAAGGTTTGCAAGGAGAACAAGACAACACAGGACACGTAATTTATAGTATTATTTTATAATGGTCACCCAAAGTTTCGATTACAAGAAGTGCAGGAACTCTGTCCACACTCTAAGACTCAAAGAATCCAGCCAAGGCCCTGGATCCCATGGCAACGTTCTGCAGGAGTCCAGCTGAAGATCAAGAGCCCATGATAATGCCCCCCATGAATGAAACTGGAGGCCTAGAACCAACGTCAGTATCTCATGTAAGTCTGTCTCACAGATCTGCACTGGTAAAACCCAAAGGTCAGCGATGGAAGCTAGAAAGTCTGTGCCAGTGGGATGAAGGATCTGTGCCAGCAGGCTGAGGGTTCTGCACTGGAGCCGAGGAGCAACACTCAAAATAAGGACCAGGGCTCCCTGGAAAAGCACCAGAGCCATCCTCAGAAACGGTGATATATACGTATGTTACATCAGTCAGGATGTGGCAGTCAAGGATCACCTGTTGTAGTCAAATTTGAAGGAATCCACGGGGAATACTGAGATGCAGTAACTCAGAATTATCTATGTTCTTTTCCTATTGTTACCTAATCCTTAATTCTAACAAGGTCTACCATGATCTGCAGCATGTGGAAGGGGAGGGTCTTTTCAGTAGAATACATGACCAGGGCAAGAGGAACAAATTTATTTTTGGTACCAGGGATCAAACTCCTGACCTCGCTCTTGCCAGGCAGGCATTTATGCCACTGAGCTAAATCCTCAGCTGAAGAGGAGTGAATTTTGCTAAGGCGATGCCCACATTGAAAGAGATGAAGTAGTGAGATGTTAGTACTTTTACCCTACCTATCCTTCTAATCTCTCTCTCTTCTACCTTTCTTTGGTCAAACCAACCAGATGCTGGAGAAAAAAAGTTTCTGAAAAGAACTTCCCAGGATGCAGAGCAGATCAGAAAATAATGGCAGATAGATTTGGAGATCTTACTGCTTATGCTGGCATGGAGGAAGAAAAATCAAGTCAATACTGCAGTTGAAATATAGCGATTCTGTTAGTGTTTCTTACCTCGGTTTTTTAAGTCAATAACGACAACTGAATCTCATGTAAGAAACAGGAGAACGTTTGAGGTATTAATAATTAGCGCTGGAATTAATAATTAGTGCTGATAGAAATTCCCGTTTCTATACTTTTCCTTGAAGTGTAAGATGATAACCGTTGAACACGGTTATCATCATTCCATGTTCCTCTTAATAGTGCTTAGATTATATATATATATACATTATACGGTTAGATTACATATATATGTATGTATATGTTAGATAACTTCATATATATTAAACCCTATTCTACTTAGAAAGCCATAGTAGTTTTTATTCCCTGGGAAACAGGAATAGTGACAGCTCAGAGACAGTGTAATTGAAGACACACTTGCTACATGACCAACATTCCCTCTCTGTGTAATTTCAACTAAAAAGAATTGGAGTACACCTTTAGAGTTTGTACTGTAGAGTTCATTCAAAGAAACCTGGCCTCCACCTTGAGAATCTCTGTGGCTCTGAATTGGTAAAGTATTTTTACCACTTGTTGTATTAATCAGTCTCCTAAAATAAAACACATGACACACTGAGAGGTATCAGGTAAATATATCTCATATGGGGTGACAAAAAGTAGTTTGTTAAAACTTAAAGCATCTAAGAATGAATAGTATGAGAAGTCAATGTTACCAAGGCCCTAAAGACCAAACCCAAAGTATAGTCTCGCCAGCAATAGTCATGGAAACAGTTTCTTATAGAAAAGATCTGGACAAAAATGTTGTGGAGTGGGGAGAATTGGAGAGAGACTTTGACCTATCTTGCCATACTCCATATAGTTTCTGAAGTAGAGAATGACAGATGATGAGTGGGCAATAGATCTGGGGAAAAAAAGAGAATAAGCACCACAAAAGCAAATGAATCCTAGGTGTCCACTTCTCCTCTGGACAATGAGGTGAGGAATCCACATCAGTAGAGGATCTCATTTTTGCAAATCACTAGAATTTTTGGAAGCCCCAATCATAGACTTCCATAGGTGAAAAACTGATTCAGTCAAATTACTAAGAAATTTTTCAAACATGGAAGAGTATACACTTTTAAAATCTTTAGTGCTAAGTGAATTGAATGTCACATGATAATAATACCACTAAAAGAGTAAAAACACTGCATAGTATTAAGAATAAAATTTACAATGCTCTATGCTAGTTAAGTTTTGTATTGGTAAACTTTCAATTCCCCAAAAAACTTTGCTATCTTGTTAGAAATTTTTAGTTCACTCTTTAGGAATTCATATTGCTTTTATTAAACACATGGTCTTAATACCATCTAAGTTTCAAAATCAAAAGATGAGGTGATCAAAATACACAGTGCATGTTTACAGTAAAAAAAAATAGTTGCAGCAACAGAAAATTGCCATTATTTCCCTTAGAACACTCCCCAGAGGCTTTGAGTAGTTATTTCGTTATTCTTGTCACTTCCTGAAGCAGTTCTAGGAGTCTTCTTCAGTGAGTGTGTTTATGGGGTATAACAAAAATACAGTGAACGCAGTTGTCAAGTAACAGCCAATGGAACAGCAGGTACACAGTGACATTTTGGTGTATCCTCATCACCCTTATTCACTGGATCTGGCACCATAGAATTTCTGGCTCTTCCACAAAGTCGAAATTACAACTAAAAATAAACATTTTGAATCAACTCAGGATATCAAAGCAGCCAGAGCAACAAATCTAAAGATACACATGAAAGAGGACTTCCAGAACCACTTCAGAAAAAGACAACAGGATGAGTGTCTTTGAAACAGGTGGGAGTGTTTTCAGGGGGATAATAGTCATCTTCCTTTTACTTTAATTATTTTTAAAATGTAAGCATTCACCATAGTGTTTTATCACATCTTCTAGGCACACTACCTCACTCAAATTTAAATGAAACCTAGCAGTATGGTGACTCTGTGAAAAATCCACTGTTTTTCTCTCTTTTATCTCTTTTTTACAGTGTATCTGTTTTTCTTTTTGTTACATTGATTTTTAATGTGTTCTTTAGCACATTTAAAATCAGTCTAAAGTTTTTCCACATATTAATAATTCATTGTGATTGAAAATGTAGAAAATCACCAATTCTATCTAGATAATCTGGCATGCAAACTTTTGAAAAAATAGATTTAACAGCATTTTAAGTTAGTTATGGGTTCACATCTACAGAAGCTGCTGTCTGTGCGAGTGATCACAGAAGAAAGAGGCACGAAGGGAAGCAGAATAGATCTGGCATGCACAGTGATTCATGACATGACTCAGAACTAAAAAGAAACTTATAAATCACTCCTTTTCCTTCTAAAAATAAGTGGGATTGAACTCAACCTCACGCCTGCCAGGGCAGGCGCTTAAGGCACTGAGCCAAACTGCCAGCCCTGGTATTTTGAGGGAGGGTTGCACTATGTAGCTCAGGCCGGCCTTACTTACCTCAGCCTCCGAGTGCTGGGATTAAAGGCGTGTGCCACCACGCCCAGCGTGTTAGGAGATTTTTATTGATGCCATTTGAAGTTCTCCATGTGACAATGTCATTATGTAAACTTAGAAGCAATATTCCCACAGTCGAGACAAGAGGAAACTGCAAAATGCCTTTCACTGGGTTTGGTTGAATGATCCCAACTGAATATTTTAGAATCTTTGGGTCTTTTTGAAGCAGTAAGTCTATTTGAGTTCCATTGGCTGGAAAACAGATCCTGATGAGGACATTTGCCAAGTACCTGAATTAAGATGCCACATAAATCAAAATTCCCACAACACTTCTAATTTCAGTTTTTGGATCACTTTCCAAGCATATATATATATATATATAGCTGTTGTTGTTTGTTTGTTTTGTTTTTTTTGTAAGTGCAATGGACCTGCCTTTTCCGCTAGAACTGCTCACACATCCATGGAATCACCTGGGTACTCTACACAAATCTATGGGTTCAATTCTTTGTTTCTTTTTACCTCATTTTCAAAATGATAATCATGCATCCCACTTAAATAAAATACATATGGTTTTATAATAGTAGTCTGTGACTAAAATTAAAAGTGAGGGCTGTGAGTTTGGCTCAGTGGCTTAAGCGCCTGCTTGGCAGGCTCAAGGTTGTGAGTTCAATCCCGGGTACTGACAGAAAAAAAAACAAATAAATTTAAAAATGAGAGTCTTTACATTCTTGAAATATGAAAGTAAAGATTCATTCCTTGCTTGAAAAAAAAATAAAACTGTTATAATCTTCTTCCCTTTTTATCCCTCCTGGTCTACAATCATGAGAATGTCTGTCAACCTTAAGATATTTCATAACTGTGCAAACAGAATTTTACTATGGTGTCTCTCCACTTTTTGTTGAAAGCAAAAGCAGGAAGGAGAAAGCAGAGGCAACTTCATTTCTAAACACATGACTCTGAAATTGCCTACCCTTTTGTTCAGTTCTGATAACTCAAATATGTCTGTATGGCCAAAGGTAGAAATACAGAGGTTGGGAGGTTTTATCACTGACTCAAAGGCAGCACGCCTTTCTAAAATGAAGACAAAGAGAAAATCAAAGAAGGATTAAGAGAATGGATATTTAGGAATAAAGAGAAATTTTTCATTAATTCTACATATACTGATAACAGGTTACTGTAAATGTTTAAGTATTTCTATCAAGTTATGTTATGTACAGGTACAAATTTCCTAAAATGAATGTGATCATTATGTATACTTAAAATGTACCAATAAACTTAATTTTTAAAAACTGAATATATTAATGGCCCTACATAGAAATATATTTTATAATTTATTAAATGCACCAAATGACTAGGTAGATGAATAAATCCTAAAATTTCATAAACAAGTCTGGTTACTGTTCTTTGAATGAAGTTGTAAACTACATATTCTTTAATTCTTTAATAAAACATATGATGCTTGGAATATTCTTTTAATGTATTTATTTACAGTCCCCTGCTATATATGTCTTTGCATGGTAGTTGAAACGATCTAATAAAAGAAGTATGTCTTACATATAACTTCAGCTTAAAATTTGTACAAGAAATGAGTTTTCATTAAAATTCTACTAAAGTAAATGCCTTTATAAGTAGCTTCAATATTCTTATTGATCAATTTTGTGAAGGTTCAATAACCCAAGACATACACCTAGTAATATTCTCCAGGACCATTGTCAAGATGATATTCCTGAAAAAAATGACTGCCAAAATGAGTGGTACTGACAGTATTATCAGAAAAGTGTTTTAGAAGCCTAGTAACATAAATCCATGTGCATGAAGCTAATGATCAACACTTTACCATTGGCCTTGGTATAGGTGGGTGAGCACTTTCTGCATTTCTATTGCAAAGTACAGGGCATACTATATTGAAATGGAAAATGTATTAAAACATACGCTTCTCATGTGAGATAGGAGCATAGCAGTCTCATAGAAATTTCTACAAACTTCTTAGAATGGTTGGAACAGTTTTGGGCTTTAAATTATTACAGACCAGAAGATAGGATTGGGACGCAAAGATAAGAAATTTGGTTTTCTTCCTTTCACTTAGTAATTGCTCAACCTTGAAAATCACTCTTTAGGCCTAACAGAAACATTGAGTGCTTTGGACAAGACTATCTCCAAGGGCCATTACACCTTCAATAGCCTGTGATTATGACTGTCTACCGCAGCTCTGGGTTCTATCATTGCTTTTTTCGCCAAAACTCATTGCTGCCTCCATTTTTATACCTCTTCTTTTCAGAAAGCTTCTTTGGCTCTTTCATTATATAGACCAGAGAATTTTATATAAATCAGTGAATTTTGCCAAACATGGAATATAGCAAACTATGAGTTCTTTTCTGTAAGAAAGACAGGAATATATGAACACCTATTTTCTATTCCTCTAAAACGAAATTACACTGTGACAAATAATTCTGTAGAATCAATGTATTTTATGCCTTTAATCCCAGCACTCGGGAGGCTGAGGTAGGAGGAGCATTGTAAATTTGAGGCCAGCTTGGACTACAATGCGAGCACAAGGCCAGCCTGAGCTACATACTGCGACCCTGCCTCAGAAAACTAGTGCCGGGAGTTTGGCTCAGTGGCTTAAGTGCCTGTCTGGCAGGCGCGAAGTTGTGCATTGGGTCCCCAGGGCCACAAATACAAAACAAAAACAAAAACAAAAACAAAAACAAAGAAGAAGAATCAATGTATTTTATTCAAATTGTAAAAACGAAGAAGAATCAATGTATTTTATTCAAATTATATTTGTTTGTCATTCCATCAGTCGCAACTTTGTGACCCTAGATAATACTTATTTTATTGAGCTATTCTTTATCTTAACTACTTTTCTTATATATTATTTTTTATGTTAAAGGTGTGCTACATTCTAATAAAAAGAAGGATGTTTGCAATACTTCATTAAAAACACTATCGTTGTACCCTATTTAAAAAAAATTACTCAAAACATAACATTTGATTAATTTTTGAAGCCTTACCTGTAGACAAACTTGTTAATTTCCATTCCATTCAAGAATCTGTGTTTATTATCATTGGTCTTCTGATGAGATTTGCCACTTACCTGAAGAACACATTTATTTGTACCTGTTAACCTAGGAGAGAGAGCCAAGCCAGGAATCTCCCTGTCCTCAGCTGACAGGCGACTTCATTGTGAGGTCACCCTTTGCTATCCCTGTACTGTGCTCCCTTGCCTAAGCTATTTCCTGACTGATGTCTTTCACTGCTTTTCTTTCCAACACACTGCAGTGATGGCTATAAGGATGTAAGACTTAAGAATGAATCTTTATTTTCCTCAGTGTAGCATAATCCTGCATAAAACAAATGTACCCTTTTATCGAATGCTGTTATTACACTAGTTAAAGAAAAGACAGCTATAAAAGACTAATTTCTATTCCAATATTTTTTTCTTTTAAAGCAAGTAATAGAAAAATAATCTTATGAAGTAAGTAGGGACTGGTCCCTAATAGTTACAGGGTTAGACTTATTTATATTTTAAAAATATTATTTATCACTATGATGATTATTTACATTAAATTTTCTTGATTAAGTTTTATGAAGAGCTAATATAAAATCAGAGACAACCTGCAAGGAGTGATAAATTGTATTCCACACCTTTACTTTATTCTTGTAAGTTTCTATAGCATTAAAGTAAATTCAGAAGAATTGTATTTAACTCTAACAGGATAATTTTCCATATTGACTGTGCCTATCAAGCAGCATTGAACATAGGTTTGCCCCAGGAAAGGAGCACAACTGAAAGTGAAATATTCCTCTTCAACTGAGAAAAATTCCAAAAATGGTGTAACAGGTTAGGGCAATGAGCCTAGAAACTGTAGTATCAGGGGAAATAAATCTGGATAATCACTAAAGGAGATCTAAGAATGTAACACAGTATCAGTGATACCTCTTCAGTGCCTGGTCATTTTTAAAACAAAATGTTCTGAGAGAAGTTATTGATTTCTTGATTTTTTTCAGGGGGGATTTAGAAAACAGAACTAGTTGTACAAACTAGAGTATCATCATGGAAACTCATCTTGAGGCCACCATTAATATTTGACTTTTTTCCATTACTTTTATTACTCACTCTCAGCTAACACCTCTGCTCGTCTAGTATGATAAACATAAACTCTTAGCTCTGAGGAATATGAGACATTGCTCTCTACTGCTCTCAAGTCATGATTGCTGAACTCATCTGTCTATCATCAAAATCGAACAATGTGGAATCAACAAATGGCCAAAGAATAGATATCTCTGTCCTAACTAACTATCATGTAACAACAAATATATCTCCAGATGATAAAGGGGTTGCTTTTAAAGTGTTAATGTGTAAAACATTAGCAACATTTCTAGTATGATTCAAGTCATCTCAAAATTAACATTACTCAATGGAGACTTTTGGCACAGTGAAGAAAAAAATGAAAAATGAATATATTCATATTTCAATTTTGCTAGATATCATACTAGAAACTAATCTGAAGCACTAACCCCAAAATAAAAATTGGTATTACTAATAAAGGTATAACTGCATACACAAACAGAAGGTAACTATCAGAGGAGTAAGCAGGTAAAATATAGCAGATATATTTTAGAAAGACATAGTGTAATGTGTATATGGGAAAAGGAAAAGGTAAGATGGCAAAAGAACCCCTAGTGTGACTACTGGCTCCAGTGAAGATACAAATATTTGGCCTATCTGGTACTGTGTTATAGACATCTGGCAATAATTTTTCATTTTGCCTGGAAAGGTATTATTGAGCTGTTGTGCTAAGACAAATATCCTCATTTGGCAGAAACAATGTTGTCAGCTAGACTTTTGTATTTGTTTTCTGCCACACTGGTGCTCATAGTTCCTGATGTTTAAAATGATCTGAATCCTTTAGACCATCAAAAGTTAGACTGTTGTATTAATCTAGCAAGATTAATAGCTTTTGTAATAGAAGATACCACAAATGAAAAGAATTAGCAAAGACATCTTGGATTATAAATAAGGTTAAAAAATCTATTTTATTAATACAATTAGATGACTTATTTAAAAATCATTGGAAGTTACATAAAGCATAATATTAAAGTTGAGTTATTATAAGGATGAAGGAGACTACTGGTGTGGTGGGGACACAATTCTCACTATAACAACAGCATACCAAGCAACTACATACAAAATTAAATAGTATAAAAGTTGTGATACAGGGAATAGCTAATATTTGAACTTAAATGAAGAGCATATAATCTTTCTTCTAATGATTCTTTTAACAAAGGAATTTTGTCTTCTAAATGCAAATTATGTGGCATTATAGAATATTATGAAAATATTTACTATTATTATGCTCCACAGGTTAGGCAAGAATCTTTTCCTAACTGAATGGACATTGTGCAGCAATATTCAATATTCAATATTATAATATAAACCAAGTAGAAAAGATGAAAACTTGTTATGGTGTTCAGAGTATCTTTATTTCAGCTATATATACATAATATTTCTTTTCTTTTTATTTTAAAACTAAAAAGAAATAAAATTGATGATACAGAATTTCAAAACAAAATAAAAGGATATTAACACTAGTTAGTATATTGCATGTTGTTATCTTAAAAGTAGTTGTTCAGTTTACAAGATATAGGCATGAGATTTTTATTTGTCATTTTATTTTTGTGGTTATTACATTTATTGATTTATCTATGTTGTACCATCCTGACATCCCTGGGATGAAGCCTAGTAGATCATAGTATATTATCTTTTTAATTAGTTTCATTATTTGCAAGTATTTTATTGAAGAATTTTGCATCTACATTGATCAAATATATTGGTCAGTAGTTGTTTTTTGTTTGTTTGCTTGTTTTTGAGTTTTTGTTTGTTTGTTTAGTCTTTGTCTCATTTTGGTATCAGGGTTATGCTGGCTTTATGGAATGAAATTGGCAATGTTTCCTCATTTTCAGTTTATGAAGAGTATGAGACGTATTGATATTAGTTCTTCCCTGAAGTTCTAGTAAAATTCAGCTGTGAATCCAATCAGTCTTATGCTTTTCTTAGTTGGAAGATTTCATTACAATTTCAATTTCATTATCTGTTATTTGTCTGTTTATGCTTTTTATAACTCCTTGGTTCAGTATTGTTGTGGCATATGTATCTAGGAATTTATTTCTTTCATATTCTCCAATTTTTGGAGTATAAATTTTTGAAGTAATTTCTTATAATTCTCTGAATTTTAATGGTGTCTGCTTTAATTTTGCCTTTTTCATTTCTAGTTGCATTGATGAAGGTCTTTCCCTTTTTGGTAAGTATGGCTAAAAGTTTATCAATCAATTCTATCCTTTCAAAAACCCAACTATTTGACTGATTTTTCCTTTTTACTTTGGTAGTCTCAATTTTGTTGATTTCTGATCTGATATTTATAACCAATATTCATAAAAATAAATAGTACATATAAGACAGAAAGCAAGATTAAGCTTTGTAATGAGAAAAAGAAAGTCAGTATTTCATTTTTTAGTAAAAAGAGAACAGAAGTAATTTTAGATAGAAACTGAAACGTACCCATCATTGATCAAATCTCAGTGTTATTGTTAGACATGTAAATACAGAGACCATAAATATTTAACATCATTGAACTTGAATGATACAGCTATCAGTGTTTTCTTTCTATTCTATCTGGGTGAGTGCCCCATCTTGCTGATATTAAAAGTTACCACTTTTGTTCTAACTTCATGCACCTTCTTCCCAGCAAACATAGTGTATTAGACCATGCCTTTTGTACATCAAATATTTAATCCACTTAAACTTTGATTACTTTATCCATTACTTACTGATCTTTAATATCATTCGAGTATTATTTTTTCTCATAGTTTTCTTTGCAGTATGAAAACTTACACTTCTCTAAAATAATCATATTCTTTTGCAGAATATCAAAGGCATTTTCTGAGAAGTATTCTGCTGAATTAGTGTGATGACATTTTATAGATGGAATTTTTGTTATTATACATGATGTACTCAAATATACATGCATTTCTCTTTATTGAATAGTAAGTGCATTAAGTATGAGTTCCAAAAGGAAAGCTCCTTTCCCAGAAATTATGAGTGCCATCAGGGGAAATGTTCATTTTCTGCTGCCTAGCTATGGTGTTCTCAGTCTCCATGTTCAAATTAACTTCTGGGTCTGGAAATGTGGAGCTAATTGCTGACCTTTGGCAAAAGCTGATTGGACTGGGTGTCCCAAAAAAGAGAAAGCAAGCAAGCATCTCGACAAGCATG
>RJWM01026263.1:0-27785 GCA_004363535.1 Dasyprocta punctata | reverse complement strand
AGGGATGTTAATGAGATCTCCCAGTCACATAGGGCCTGAACTCCAGCGATGCCTATCACTATTCTTTCTCTAGCAGTATTTGGCTTGTACCATTTCTGTCATTTCGACCTTATAATGTTTGCCATCTGGTTAGCCCAAAGTGTTTTTTCTCAGATCTCAGCCACAGAGGTGCAGATGGCTCCCACTTGGACTCCTGGGAATTTCTGTCTTTATGGGTTTTTACTGTGTAAGATCTTGACTTTTAGATTCCAGGCATGTCCACTTACATGAACTCTGGTCTCTGCCCTCTTTGCTTAATATATATTCTACACTCTGCTTTAACTTTGGTTCTATGGTCATGTCCAGTAAAATGTCCTTATTCAGAAAGATAAATAATTATGGGACCTAACTTGTGAGCTGATCTTTTCTAAGAGATTGAAAGTTTGGCCTGGATTGTTGTTACTGCATGAAAAGGTTCACCTTGTGTGTTTCATCAAGTTTTGGAAATACTTTCTGTGGGAGAGCTAGTCTGTTACCAGTTATTCTATCACAGCTGGAAGCAGAAATACATAGGTATCAACTTTATTGTCAATTTTTTTTTAAGTTTAGAATGTCTGCTGGATATCTTCAAAATACTGTTTTTAAAAAATAATTCTAATAATCTGATTTTTGATCAGGGATTATGTATTCAGATGTAGTCACATGAACAAAACCCAAATGTTACAGAAGAATATATAGTTAAAAACTTCTTTTCTAACGTGCAGCATAATTCCTCTTCTCAGAACTAAGGGATATTGTCAATTTCTTCTGGTACAATTCCAGAAGTATTTTACATGAAAAATGCTTTTTTGATTCATGATGGGGTTAATGTTCTGACAGACTCAGTATAAGTTGAAAATCATTTACATAAAAATACATTTAATGCAGTGTACCTAACTCACCAAATATTGTGTTTTAGCCCACCTTGAACATGACCAGAGCTTATATATGTACGTGAGCTTATCACTGGACAAAACTATCTAATCCTGTGGTGGTGAACCTGTGGCATGCATGTACAGTGGACTATTTGTTATCATTGAAAGATCTAAGAGATTCACCATCATGGATCTAACACAAAGGCTATTTTGTGACACAATGTTGAATATGTCATCTAATCTATTGAATGACTGTTTCCAAAAATATACTGACAACTGTTTCTCCTCACAATCATGTATCTGATTAGGAAATGGGGTTTACTGCTGCTGCCCAGAATTCTATCATTGGCCCAGGAAAAGATCAGAATACAAAATTTAAAGTCTGACTTCTACTGAACGTACCTGTTTTCACGTCATCATCAATCAAAAAATGATAAATCAAACTATGATCTGGGAACCATCTGTACGTAAAATGTCTCTCTTTTTGCTCCATTTAAGTGTGTAACTCTACTTTTCTGTTCCTTACCATATTTTCTGTTTAATTGTATATACTTTTAAACTATACATTTTTTTTTTTTTTTGGTACTAGGGATCAAACTTGCAACCTCATGCTTGCCAGGCAGGCACATATGCCACTGAGCTAAACCCCTGGCCCTATTCTTTGAGACAGGGTCTCACTATGCAGTTCACGCTGGCCTTGAACTCACTTTGTAGCCCAGGCTAGTCTTGAACTCACAACAATCCTCCTGCCTCAGCCTCTTGAGTGTTGGGATTAAAGGCATGTGCCACCACGCCTGGCTAACTAAACATATTAATGTATAAATAATTTTTATTCTGTTTTTGGCCCCATCACATATATATAAGTACCACAAACTGTCTAACCAGATCTCTGTATTTATATTTTTGGTTATAAATAGTGTTCTATGAACTCTCTTGGCACAACATTTTGTGCACACCAGGATAAATTCATGAAAGTGCACTTGCTCCTTCAAAATGTACACACATTTAGTTAAATATTACAAAATTTTCCTTCCACCAGTAAGGTATGGGAGGGATGCTGACTTTTTTTCCCCCCTGTCTTTTTGAGAGGGTCTCACAATGCAGTTCAGGTTGGCCTTGAACTCACTTTGTAGCCCAGGCTGGCCTTGCACTCATACCAGTTTTCTTGCCTCAGCCTCCTAAGTGCTGGAATTATAGGCATGTGCCACTGTGCCTGGCTCTTGATGCTGACACTTTTGATGTGCTTCCGGTGTTCATGCTCTCCTTGGTACCACTGCAAAGTAAGCTTCTGTTTTTCATTATGTTTACTCACAATCAATCTGATAATAATCTTTTCTTGATTAACTTTCAAGTCTCTTGTTACGTGATAAACAGCAGTGATTTACATAGAGTTGTAGTTGTTATTGTTATTATTATTGTCATTCATTTCCCTAGTATTCCAGAGCATATACTAGCCGACAATGCCCATTTTGAATGTGCAATATTATTTCCATCTTGGTCAGTGATTTTCAAAAGTTCTCCTTTATTGTGCTTTGAAAATATGGAAGAAGGATATACCAGCCTGTTCTCCAATCTGACCTTAATTGTGTCTTTCAAATGCACAGTCTGACTTCATTAATTCTTCATGGAATCATTTCCTTTGGGCTTTGCAGTTGTTTTCTTTCTGCTTTAATATTTTTCTCCTTACTTTGCTTGCTCTTCTGAATATGAGAAACTAAGGATATCTGGTACAGGTTTGGTTAGTCATGGAACATTTTGAATCAATCCCTTTTGGTAAAAATAGTGAATCTGATGGAGCTTTTCTACTTCCTGGAACATAAAGTTGTTGTTAGATAATTTAGAATTCTCTTTGATACTACAGGTTCTTGTCTTTTTGCAATGTGCTGTAAAGTGAATAATGAAATCATTGTATGAAATGTGGAGTGTGTATCTTTAACATTAGCTTGTTTTTTTTTTTTTCTTAGTACTCACCTTAAACCCCACGCATTTAAATATGATGGACAAGAAAATTCCTTGTTGGTTTGTCATTCCTTCCACCTGCTAGCATTTCAAACTGTGTGGTCCCAACATTGAATTGTAATATACAATGACATGAACACTGAAAAGAGCATAATTAAGAAGAATTTTTCTTCTTGGGAACGGCTTTCTAAAAAAAATAGTTCTTTAAATTTCAAAGCTTCAAACTCTCCACCTCTGCCCTGGGCATGTTGAGATTCCTGTTGCCAACTGGAATCTTTTTTGCAAGTCTGTCTTCTCTTCAAACACATTTACTGACCTGTTGGACAAAGTTATTATGAAAGACTATAACTAAATGATTTGAAAATATCTTGCAAATATAGTTTATCTTTTGAGAAAGAAATGTATTACCTACTTGGAATGCATTAACTCATAGTACTGGTATTTTGTTAAGTTGTAGGCTTAGTACTTAGCTGGGGAACTAAAAGTTTCAAAAAAGTCTTATTTTTGAGTTCAAGAAGGGTAATGGAGAACATAGGATTTGAAGTGAAGCAGACACAGGAGGGCTGGAAGATCTCAGGGTAGGTACACTAAGCCCGAGTTGGCTAATTTATAAAATAATTGCACTTACGTTTTACTTATGTCAAATAATGCTGCTTATCATTTTTTGAACTTTAAATGCATTACATCATTATTTTTTTAAAAGTTGATGAATTTTACTAACATTTTAATACCAAGTGAATGTGCTTATCTTGTATAATGTATCTTCAGGGAACATTCATGCTCACTAGAATTCAGAGAGATTATTTTGCTGGGCACATTTGCTTTCAGTGGTTTTTTCAGTTGTTGTCAATCAGTTTTTAAATTCCAGCTGCCCAACATCATTGTGGCTATTACCATCACTCCTTCATATTCTGGAAGTGAAAACGAGTCTGAAGATACACTTTAGGTAAGTTGGATGATTAAGTCATGCCCATATTGGATATTTGTAGATGGAATCACACAATGTGTATGATTAGTCAGGGTAGCATAAAGACTGTAACAAACCAATATGGACATCTCAATGGATTGATGGATTACTAAAAAAAAAAAAGACATCTTCAGTACATGTAACAACTGCCCTTGTTGAGCGTAATCACTATATATAATAATATGCTAATAAAATAAAAGTTTAATTACTTATTTCTTGCTCATATCACAGTACGGTGTGATTTGGGGGTGGATATGAAGTTCAGTATGTTCCATGAAGCATTCAAGCATTCAAGTTCTTTCTACCTAGTGGGTTCCAGGACCCCAGAGCTTTATATCACATTCTCTGCATTTGGCCAGCAGATTACAAAGGAAAAATATATGAGAAATTAGAGACAGGAATTCTAGGAAACAGACCTGGGTGGGTGCACACCACTTCCACTTACTTTCTATGGGCTACAGCTACTCTCATAGCCCTACCCTGCCAAGTGCAGGAGGTCTAGGAACTGCAGCACAGCAGTAGGCTAAAGGAAGAGAAATTAAGCATATTGGTGTCTTTGACCTCTGCTGTTTAGGTGCCTAAGAAGTCTGGATTTGCAGCTGCTTCGTGCGGGTTGAGTACAACCACTCAGGAGTTCTGACATGTGACCTGCTACTTTCAGCTGCCTTAATTTGGGTCTGAATGACAGAAAAAGACCCAAATTTCATGTACTTCTAACATCTTATTAAGGAGAGACGCTGAAGTGTGTGTGTGTGCCAGAGACGCTGATCAGCACCTTAGGTATGCGTGGGTAGATGAATCTTAGGGGATAGGGTGACACCAGGCAGAGTTTACAAGAATAGCCTGTTCCTTTTGGCCCTTGTGGTATCTGGCTTTATGGAGGTGGAGGAAGTGATTAGGCTTGGTGTAAAATATACAATGTACACTGCATCCTTTTCTTGAGTATTTGTTTTTTATTAGTACACATTGCAGCACATAATGTTCACAATCTTGTGTGGAGTTGGTACATGTACATAGTACATCTTAATTCCATTTTAAATCTAAATGTGTGGGACTATGCATTTGATTCTCTGCTGTCTTCCTGTATCCTATTCTTTCTTCCTCTTTTCTATCCAGTTACTCTTATATTCAGAAAACCAAAGACTCTGAAAGTCCATTGTATGTTAGTTACCTTGGGTAAAAATATAAAACACATAAAATTATGGATGCAAAGGACCTTAATCCTTCAAGATTATAAGAAAGGTGGATTTAAATGAAAACATGTGATGGTCTAGCCTTCCCTCCTTATGGGCTGATCAGACAATATTATATAATGCTTTCTAAAATTCTTGAGAGCTTCTGAATGAGTGATGAAATAAAATAAAGATATAACATTTGTAGGAGTACCGTTTAGGAAGTATGTTCAGGAGTAAATAAAGATGGTGATGGCATGAAAATTGTGAGCTGAGCTGGCTAGGGGAAAAAGGAACCTGCATTATCAAAGAGCTTGGTTGAGTGAATTATACAGATATTCCATGTCTGAAACTATAATGTTGTGGCTAAAAGTATGATTTTAGAATGAGACCAGGATGGGTTTAAATATGATACCCATGCAAGCATAAGCAAACAACTCCCTTTCTAGCTTAACCTCAGCTGTTGTTTCCATAAAAAGATTTTATAAAACCTCCCTGGAGAATCTGTTGTAATGGCTATCTAATAATGTTACAGGCTTTGGCAAAGAGAGAAATATAAATGAACATGGAATTGTTGTTGTATACCATGAATTACCTGTTGTTAATTAACCAGGGTAATTATCATGAACTTAATGCAAAAACTTCTTATTTTTTTAGATGATTCTATATGTACTATAATATCTGGGAGTGTCTCAGAGTGATCATTGAAAATAATATTGAGAAATAATCAGTATTTTCTGGGTTCAGTAACAGAATTCTGAGTGATGGAATCTTTTTGCTAGAACTGTCTATGTCAATACTGAAAACATACAAGGTTTGAGCTGGAAGGGGTAAATAATTTTTAAAATAGGATAATGTGGTGAAAGAATTCTGTCTGCTTGGGAAAATACAAATCTCTCATCTTCCCTAGGCAGTGATCCAGAAATGCAAAACAAAGACAAAAACAAGGTAGAGTGAGATGGGTCACAGCTACTACCTTAGAATATTTGAGGCCCAACATATCCAGATGGAGTAAGACTCTCCAAAAGGGTGTTGGCTCATTTTCTGTCTTCTGGGCTGATCTTTCAAGGAAGCATGAAAATATATATGTCTATAAAAGAGAGATGCAGTGTAGGGTAATGCCATAAAACAATGGCTATCGGTCTTCCAGAGCTGTTTTTTTCCCTAGCAGATTTTTGTCTTAGTAAATCTTCTTGCAAGATGGCAGTAGTGTAGATACCATCTTCCTAGTGACATTTAGAGGACATGGGTTGCACTGATGTCTTTCTGATTGTCTAGATGGATCTAGCCATGAATGGAGAAAGCTTCAAGGAGAATAAAAGAAACATAAGCATGCCATTAGGTCCTTCGCTGGAATAAAAACACCAAGGTTAAAAAATTATTCCAAGAATTTTACTGTTGAAGTCAACGAGTTAAAAATATTAATCTCTCTTTTTTTTTTAATCATAATTTGCCCCGGGGAATCTCCAGGCAGACAGTGGGTGGGGTCAGAGTCACACTCAGCCAGCAACCTTGCTGTTGGGTAGCTGGGTCAGTATTGGATAAATTAGATTTTTATGTAGTGAAAGTGGAAAATATCCAGGTAATACTATTGGATCATAGCTTAGAATTATTACATGGTGGAGAAAAATGTCTGTCTAATTTTACTCACATTTTCTTTCTCTTAGACCTTATTTTAAATTTCTAACTTAGAGTTGACCTTTAACTACGTATTGTCATTTTACTCTTTTAGAACTGAACGAATATGATTGGATTTAAATATTCAGAGATGTTAAAATTTGAAATTTCTCATTTTTGTAATAAAATGACTATACATATTTAAAAAATCCTTTCATCTAAGGATCACTTTCCTATGTTGTAATGCTTTGATTTTATATAATAATTGCAATAATGTTGCTGCTGAAGTTAACCAACACTATGTGATATTTCTGTTTGTGCAATGTCAACTTTATTCTAGTTATTTCATAGAGCTTTGATAATAACACACATGAGTGGCCAGGGTAGTTAAAATTTTTAAATACTTTTTATTGTTACTTAAACTAGTCTTTTAGTTCAGTTTTTTAAAAAAACGTCATAACGTGTTTTGGTTCTAGCTACCAGTTGTAATGATTTTCAGATATACTTTCATACTGAGTAGTAAAATGAACACTTTTGGAAATTATATTCCTTTATATAAACTATAAAGATTATACCACTACAAGTTTTACTGCAGCTTAGAACCATTATGACTTAAAAAATCTAGAATTTTCAAAGGTCTTTGACTCACACTTTATCTAATGCAGTAGCTAATAGCTCAGTTTTCACTCTTTGTGGCTGGTTGCCTTAGATTCAGATGTCAGTTTCTTCTTTTTATTAGCTGCAAAACTGACCCAAGACAAATTATTTAACTTTTTGAGCTCAGTGTTCTCATATGGAAAATGGGAATGGTGGTGCCTACTTCATATGATTGGCGCAAAGAAGGAAGAACAGTGTCTTTACCATGGCATGTATTCAGTGAGTATTTTAAAATAATAATTATGAACCCTTGAGGATCATGGTCTAATTACCAGAAAGCAATTCCCTAGGGCACAGAAGTAATACCTATAGAGGTCAAGTGTGCAAACCTTTGATGGCTCTGTCACTTGGTGGCTGTTCAAGCCTCGGCAGGCTCTTTAACCTGATTCAACCTCTTCTTTGTAAAATGGGAAAGACTCTCAGTGCCTGCTTTGCAGGATCGTTGTGAGGCTTAAATGAGATGTTCGTCAAGAATTGCGGTGAGTCACGAATTTCACTCACATCCCATCCAGATGGGCAGAGAACCTGTAGCTCTTTAGCTCTTTAGCTTTAACTCATGTGATCTTTCTGAAAAAACTTCTAGAAGGGAAAAACTAATTAAATATCCCAGCTGCTTAAAGTCCTCGCCTGATGTATTGATTTTAGATAGAGGAAAGTAAGTTCAGATTTTCCAATTACTCAGTCTTCCAGGATTTCTTTCCAGCTCTCCGTGACGGTGGCTAGGTATACGGGTGAGAGGGCGGAGCTTAAGCAACCATTTGGTGAGAGAGAACAGTCAGTAGCTCTAGGTGCAGTGTTTAACACAGTACTCTATTTGTCCTCCCCGTGGTGCTCAGCTTCCTGCTTTTCTTGACATACCTGAGATGGGGGGAAGCTGGTGTCTTTGGGTGTGGTGAGGGCCTGACAGCCTCCCTGGTTTTATGGGCATCCTTTTATTCAATATGTCCTGGGGTCCTATCCTCTTTAGGGAGTGAGGCTCTGCTACAGGACCTTCTCAATCCTCACCAGGCTGGTGTGCTGGCTCTCAGCAGAGCCACTTTCCATTCTGTCTCCACCCCCACAGCCCCTGATTTTCAGTCCTACCTTGGTGGTTGCCATAGGATCCAGGAGCAGTTTTGGAAAGTTTCAGCTCCAAGCCTGCTAAAGTCCTTCTTAGGAGTACTGTGATAGGGCTTGTCTTTCTAGAGTCTTAAACAGGAACAGAAGCTGACACTCCTCATCCAAGTGGCTCCCCTTTATCTAAAAGGCCTGTGTTGAATGCCAGCTTCTGAATATAACTCCTCCTTCCTTTTTTCTGTTCCAAGTTGGTTTTATATTTGAGAAGCAAAGATACAGCACAGCAGTATTATCCATAATATTAGTGCAATGGAGTCATATAATCCATAGGAGCTGTTACTATTCTGATGATTACTGAGTAAATACTAGCATAGGATTTTTTGTTATTAAGATTTTTTAAAAAAATATCTCCATCTGTCTCTGCACAGTTCTTGCTTCTCCTCTCTTTCCTCCCACCTTTCCAGCCACACTGGCCTTTGTGTTCCTGCAAGATGAAGTGATTTTTCTTTCTTGGGAGATTTTGTAACTGCTTTCCAGCCATGTCAAACCCAGTTCCCTATGTCTTCTCTTAGTTAACTCTCTGTCTTTAGGACCTTCCTTAATGCTGTCACCTTAGTGTCCTGACCATGTTGTTGAAAGTAGCCATTCCTACTGCAGTTGTGTTGCATTCTCTTTTTTACTTCCTTTGCTGCCTATTGCATTAAAAAAAGTTTGTACATATATTGTCTGTTTAACTTGCTGGAATATAGTACAAACTTCAAGAGGATTGCATCTGTCATATTCCCTCCTCTATTCCCCATGTTATCGGAGGGTCTGAAACTACAGAGCTTAATACATAGTTATGGATCATAAATGAGTGTTATCCTGCTTCAGATAGAAAAAAAATCATTATTATTATTAATGTTGGATGTGCATGGAACAAATGTGCCTTATAGGAAGTACACAAATAGGGTTATCTATATTTTTATTATGTACAATGTGTGAGAATGGCTCTCTCCTTATAATTTTGTTCTGCATTGGTGGTGGTGGCAGGGTGGGCCAGCTATGTCTCCCAAGCAAGATGTCTTTTGAAGGCAGATACCATAGCTCATATTTCTCTCATGTCTTTTAGGATATTTAGTTGCTCAACAGATACACATCTGTGGTTATTGATTGTGAGAATAGGGGTGGATGAGAGAAAATTACAACTTCTCTGTGATTAAACTGGGAAGACTTTCGAGGGAAGGCAGAGTTCCAGAAATTATTTGATCAATAGAAGGAAGATCATGTATTTATTTTTGGGGAGAAGAACAATTGTCAATTGTGAGTCTCTGAGCCTGTCATCCATGGCTTATGTAGAAATTCCATTTTGAGAGAAGAGTTTTGGGGCTATCCACAGATGAAAATGATTCATTTCAGGATTGGAGCCTCCACAGGGAAGGATCCGAGGTGGGAATAGAGCAGGAGGATTGTTCTGGAAACTACTACTGGGTAGCAAATTACCTCAGAACTTTGCAGTGGACAGCTATCACTTTTTTAATGCTAACACAGGAGGCTAAGGGTCAGGAAGTCAGTGAGGACCCAGTAGGGATGATCTGCCTCTGCTCCAGTTGCAAAGGGCTGGTAACTAGAGGGGCTCCACAGGACCTCTCTATGTGACTTGGCTTCCTCCCACCTTAGTGGTCTCAGGGTTGTCTGCCATTGTACGTAGATGGCAGGGCTTTGAAGATACATATTTCTGCAAAGGGGATGAGTTACATTGCCTTTCATTACCAACCCCAAACATCATATGACCTCCATTCCATTGTTCCTCCTTGGTTGTAGCAGTCACAAAGCTCACCCACATTCAAGCGGAAGCAAAACAGAGCTTGCATCTTGATGGGAGGGGTATCTCAGCATCTCAGAACTGTGTTTTAAATTCTTACAAGGTTAAAAGAAGCAAAGGCAGGTTGGGGCTTTGCACTTTGGAAAAGGAAGTGTGCTTGTGAATCTGCTCTGGTTCTAGCTTAACAGTCACTGTGCTTTTGCTCTTATCCTCAATCTATTTTTTGGACAACCTAGAGTTTTTTGAAGATTTTCTGAGAGAAGAAATTTTTTTTTTTCTTTCCTCAACTCTCACAAGTTCAAGAGCTGAGAACCAGAATCATGTGAAATGCTTGGTGGCCATAACCAAAGAAAGAGGCACCACTCAGGGGTATAATACAGTCACCTTGCAGGAGCGGCTCTTCAGCAGAACATGCACTTTCCTTTCCTGCTTCCAGACCAAGCTGCCGACCCTTGTGTCTTTCTGTGGTATCTTTCCCCCTGCTCTGTTTTCATTCTTCACTCCCACCCTATTTCCAATCCCAGCATTCCATTGAGTTCACTTCTGTTGGTTCTCCAGTGAGGAAGCTAACTGTGCCGAATTTGTAGTATTGTTTCCAGCCAGCCACTAGGAAGTGAGTCGAAACTCCCCAGCTCATTTTTGCTGCCATTTATTTTAACATGTTTATAAGAAGTAGAAGGAATTAGTATTAGCTAGTTGTGCCACATAGTCCTATTTTCCAACAGTGCTTATTTTTATTAACACAATGGATAGAAAATGAAATTAATCTTCATCAGAAAGCCTGATAATATAAAACAGATTACTAAGCAACCAAGAATATAGAAATATAAGTATAACATTGCTATTTTGGGAGTTTTACATTAATATTGTACACCATAATCAAATGGTGAAGTATAATTATAAATTTTGTTTAGAATTTAGGAATGCAGCAGCTGTTCTGGGGCACATATACAGGAAAATCATGAGCTCGAGTAGAATTTGCTGAGGACTATATTTCGATTTGCCATCAGGATAGACAGTACTGGGAGCCCTGGACTCTTCTCATTAATCACTGGAAATGTGGCATCTCAAAAAGAAGAGAGATTTAACTGTTATAAATAGTGGATTGGGGTTTTTATTTTAGATAGAAAAAGCTATTGAAGGAGTTTGGGGTAACACACATATTCTCCTGGCTCTCCTTTTTCATTTGCATTTTAAAAATTAGCTGTTCATTTTTTTTTATTTATTAAGTACATGTTTGTGGGACATAATGTTTACTTTCCTCATGGGGAATCAGTGCATGTATATGACATGTATTAATTACTTTTTTCATCCCCTTTCCTTTCCCTCTCTCCTCCTGCACCCATCTCTTGAGCCCAGCCCCCATTATTTTTTATAATTGCAGGACATAATATTTCTATTCCATGTGTGGAGTTGACACATGTACAAAACACCTCTCAAGTCCCTTATTATCCCTATCCCTTCCCTCTGTCCCTTCTCCCTGTATCCCTTGGTGCCCTTCCCCTCTGAGAACCACCTATCTCCCTACTTCCTGCTGTCTTTTAATTTTGCTCTCTACTTATTCTTTGAATTTCTCATGTAAGAGAAACCATGCGATATTTAATTCTGTATGTCTGATTTATTTCACTTAGTATTATCTCGAGGTGCATCCATTATCTTACAAATGAGTCTAGTTTATCATTTTTATGGCAGAATGCTACTCTGTTGTGTATTAAATACATTTTAAAAATCTATTCATCTATTGATGTACATATAAGCTGTTTCCAAGATTTAGCCATTTTGAGTTGTGCTGCTATAAACATGGATATACATGTATCACTGTTATATGATGCCTTTAACTCTTCTAGGAAGATACCTAGAAGGGAATAATTGAGTCAAACATATTTCTAGTTTCAGTTTTTTGAGGAATTGTATAGTGGTCATACTAGTTTACATTCCCACCAACAATATAGAAGGGTCCCTTTTTCCTTAAAGCCTTATCAACATTTGTAGTTATTAATTCATTTATTGATGATGGTCATTCTTCCTGAGGTAATATGGAATCTCAGTGTTGTTTTAATTTGCATTTTTCTAATAGCCAGTGATGTTGAGCATTTCTTCATGTATTTACTGGCTATTTGTACTTCTTCTGTGAAGCATCTATTTATCTTGCTCAGACTCAGCAACTTTTAGAAAGAAAATATGCAGAAAGAACACTTTTGATCTACTGTGGATGGGCATCAGAAATGGGGTAAATTTTGATGGGAGATGCTTCCCAATTATTTTGTCACTGCATGTAGTAAAATTTATATCATTGTGGGTTTTTTTTTGATTTAGTAAGAAATAGCTTTGTTGTTTTTCAATGATGGGAATGAATTTTTTGTCATTAGTTAAGGATGAAACTACAATTTTAGAAAAATTGCAAGATGATTTCTTGCATAGAAAGCCACTCAGTCCATGTGCTGGGAGGAGTAAGGAACCTCAGGTGGTGTCACCAGGGTAAAATATGGTAGAAAGTACTTGGACTTTGGGTCCCAATTTGTTTTTGTATCTCTGTCTCATTGCTTTTTACTTTGTGTTCTTGAGTAAGACTCTAACTTCAATAATGTATAACTATAAAATTGGGATTATTATTCACTATGTAGCAAGAACATTTTAGACATTAACACATTACAGCTTCTGTAAAATCTTTGGCAAGGTATCTGCTAAGCAAATCTTGGCAAATATTCCAACAAAATGGATGTAGACCACTATGTTGTAAATAATAAGCAATACTTACACTAAGAATAAGTACTATAGTATTTTCAAGTGTCTAAATAGTGAGCTATTTCCTGTCTTTTGTGAAGTTTTCCTAGTGGTTCTATGAGACCTCTGATCACCTCTTGACTTGATTTAGTGGTGACCATATATGTGAAATCATTTGAAGAATCATTGTCCTTCATAGGGACCCAAATTTCACCAGTTACAGATTAATTCCTCAGACTGTTTGAACAAATTTCTAGAATTCAAAGTCTTCTATTTCAATTCAATTATGTCTTGTACTCATGAAGGGTGGGGGAGTTGATGAGTGAGGAAAAATAGGTTAAGCCAGAGGTTGCAAACTATTCTTGTTTCTCTTGCAAAAAATAGATAATCAAGTAACACATTCTTGCAGCTGCCTAGTTTTGATAGGATATTCGCTCTACTTATCCTTGACATACTTTATGCATTTTGACTGTTTCCCAGGTCTCAACAACCTCTGAGAATTTACTTGCTCATATTTTATTAGGGATGAGCACTGAGAAATGTCAGCCAAGTTTAGTTTATAGAGAGTGAATTACCTGTCAAGAGGCTTCTATAGCTCTAACATTAGATAATCTGGGGAAGCTGGCTTCACCTTTGAAGTTGTTTTTGTCTCTAGAAGGAGATGGTTTGGAAGTTCCAGTATCTTTACTTTCTTTTTCTTTCTGATTCTCATCAGTAGTCTAGAGCTAACCTGAAGGGAGTCACCATTAATGAGGACAAGAATGTCACTGGCTATCTGGTTTCTTTCCAACATAGACTAGGCCCTATAGCTCAGAAACTATGATATCAAGCTACTAAGTCCTTACTCCATCCTCTGTAAGTCAACTTTGCTGTCATCAATTCCCTTAGAACTGTGCTGCCTTTATGATGGACATCAGCTTGGGTGACCAGTCACAATCCTTAAAATTAAATAAAATGAAAAATCAGGGTTTTCACTCACACAACCACATTTCAAATGTTCAATTACCACATGTGGCTAATGGCTACTAGGGTTGTCAGAGTAGATGTAGAAAGAACATTTCCATCGTCACAGAAATGTCAGAGAGTGCTTCTCTGGAGGCTCTGTGCCTCTGGAGTAGTAGTTGCTGATCCGACCTTGGGGTCTTCAGAGTCTCTTGAGCAGAGGCAATGATATTGTAGGGAAAGTCTTCTAGTTTTAATTGCACTTGGGTTAACAAACTCGTTCCAATGTAAATAAGAGTTGTTCAACATTCCATTTTGTTGAGTGCTAGCCAAGCAGTCAGCATGGTTTTATTAAACATCACCCACTCACTCTGTGCTACTCAAATGAAAAATAAATGTGTCCATGTCTGGAGAGAAATGGATAATAAGGGAAAGGAGAGGGAGAGGAAGAAGGAAAAGTAAAAAAGAAATGTTTAGCTTGGTTGAACTATAGGAACAAGAAAATATCTCTAGATTTCATCTTCCTCTATGGAAAGTTGCAGGCAGTTTAAACAGAACATTCTCTGCCTTTGTATATTAATATTGGCATTTATTGCAATATTGCAATCCAAAGAATCACCAAGTTCCAAATTAAACAAAGGTTCTATAAAATGGTTTGTCCTGGCTAAAGGTTTTACTGTATGTTAAGGGCAGTGCTGACTGTTTCATGCGTCTGTTCTCATGTGAGTTTTGCAATACTTCTCTAACAAGGGCCAGCGAGGCACGTTCTGTAGTGAAAACTCCAGGAAGTATAAGAATGCAGGCTGGGCTTAATTTCAAGTTCCTACTACTTACTAACTTCAAGATTTTGGGCACCTACTGAACATCTGTTAGCTCCAGAAGTTGTCTGTAAAATGGAGGATGTTGTATCTGCTTCTCATGATTGTTGAGAGAATTGTGTCAGATAAGGCAAATTAGGTGTTTAGTGCATTACATGGCACATAGAATGTGCATAAAGGGAAAAGAAGCATTGCTTTAACCTTTGGAGCACTATACTGTGTACACAGTGTCCCCTCAACAATTTTGTGTTTCCTGGATAGATGGATGGATGGGAGGACGGAAGTCAAGTTTCCCTTCATCTGCAGTACATTTCCTGGAAATTCAAGTGGAATGATTTGGGGGAGGCCCACAGCCTCTTAGCCAACCCCGAATATCTTTCACTGGCACTAGAGTCTATTTTAAAATTTATTTACTCAGTTTGTTCAGCTGAAGTCCCCAGTTGAAAGCAAATAATACTTTAGAGAAGGAATAAACTAACCTATTGTGTGCCCTGGCTCCAGTCTGGTTGCTGAGTCTCTCATCTCAGGCAACATTCTGAGCGGAAAGAGATCTGGACTGCAATTTGGAGGTTCTGGCTCCCATGGCTCTGCTAGCATCTAGCATCACTTCCCTGGGCCTCTGGGCCTCAATTTTTCTGCTACTTAAATGGAAGGTTAGACTAGATCTTGGTAATGAATTTGATTAGTAGTTCTAAAACTAGGGATATTATGCAGATAAGTTTATGGTGAGGAATAGGGCAGTCCTTGGATTGGAAGGGTCCTAAAGGTGACAACGTGAGAATTATAGCCCCGAAAGGACAGGGAGTGTCTTTGCAAATTGGTCATGGGCTTCGTGATGAAGGGGTCACAGGAACATTGCAGAAGGTGAGTAGAGTTCAACAATGACAGAATTAGGACTGCTTCCTAGTTTTGTTGGAAGCTAATGTGGTCTATAAACATCACCCAGGAGTTTTACTGGATGGTAAATGAGTAACATAAGATCACCTGGAGAAAAGCCAGTTAATGTGATCTTCTACGTGGCACCCTTGGGCAGGAAGGGCTTGTGTGTAATGTGGAAAATTACTTTGGGGCATTCCAAAACAGGACTGTGAACTTGGTGGTAAGATCTTGGACTGCCAGGAAGCTGTGGATCTGGAGTGATGGGCCCAGCCCACAGCAATCAGGAGTAAGGCAACTCTTTGTGGCTATAGGTATCCCAGGGACCAGGTCTGCAGTCAACAATTACTGAACGTTCTACCAGTAGGCATCACAGTGAACATCTGACATGTGTTAGCTCATGTGAGCTCAGAGGAGCTCCATGGGGTAGGCATTAATGTCCTCACAACACAAATGAGGAAACAGACTCAGAGATGAAAGGAGTAGAGCTGAGATTGGAATATAAGATCTTTGGATCCCAAAATTCAGACTTCTTTTCAATTGTGTCACATAACCTTCAGGATAATACTCTGCAGATGGTACTTCTGCAGATAATACTCTGTTGTAGTTCAGGGTTCTTTGCCCAGGGACATTGCGGATAGAATTATTGTTCTTATATTTTTGTTATTTTCAGGCATTTCTGGAACAAAGAACTATCACCACCAATGGATTCTATATCATCCACTCTGGGAGAGAATTTGAAGTCATTAGTTTATATTTTTCAGCTGTCATGGCTCCGATTTAAGTTTGTTAGATCTTTTGTTTATACTTCATTAGAGTTTTGTGTTTTCTTGATGTTTCATTGAGACGCATTTGTTAGTATTTTAAAAGGTTAATGAAGAAGCTCTGAGTTCTATAGGTTTTTGATTAAGGTTGCAAAGAAGAAGACTGAATGTATCACTTTAGAGGTGAGACATTTCCATGGATAGAAGTGAATGTTCCAGACATGTTTGGGAAACCATTTCAGTATTCTCTAATAAGCAGCACATTAATTGGGACTGGACAAACTAGAGGCCTCTGCAGAGCTAGTTTCTTGTGCAGTGCCTGTTAAAATGAGGAATTAGTCTGTGCTCACGTTTAGCATGCAGGCCCCCAAGACAGGGCGGGAGCCATCTGCTGCAGGGAGCTGTGAATTGACATTGATAAGGGTCAATATCGCATGATCATCACTGACTGTAAGCCATTATCAGGTGTTGAACCTCTACCTACCTGAGGATCTTTCCATGAAAAACAGGCTGACTGTCTCTGCCATCTTAGGATAAGTGTGGGAAGGTGTGATTACTTGGTCCAAGGATGTGCATTATTCATACTTTGAAGTTTTAACAGTTGTGTAGACCAAAGAAAGATGTTCTTAAAATGTAATCTTTTTCTTTTATCGTTGTTTGCTCTCGTTTCTTTTAAAGTTCCTTATATATGCTATATATAAGAGTTTATACTGTATAGTTTAAAGTCTAGTAAAATAAGCTGTGTGTATTCATTGTGCTATGGATTAAAAACTGGTGGTCAACTTAACACCAGCTGAATTACATCAGCATGGTGCTGAGTGTGGATGGCCCACCTGAGGAAAGTTGCCAGCATAAATAGAGATATGGAGAAGAAGAGCAAGGCATTGTGGGTTCTCCTAAATGTTGCTGTTTCAAGCTATTGGTTCTCCTGAAGGAGCTTGTCATGCTGGTTTCCCCAGTATGAATTTGGCCATTATTATTGGAGGAGCTTGGGACCTTCTCGATGAGAGTGGCTGTGGTTCACTTTGGGGGAGCTCTGCTCCTCACATTGAGCATTGCTTCCTGGCTCTGGAGGGGAAGATGTATGCTGGAGAAGCTTGTCACACTGGGCTTCCTGATCTATACTCGACTATTCTCATCATCAGAGGTGCTCAGGACCTCGTTGCCGCTGAGGATGGCTGTGGTATTTTTCAGGGAAACCCTGGTTCTTATTTTGGGCGTGACTTCTTGGCTCCAGTGTAGAACCCTCAACCTACTGCACAGCTCCTTCACCCCATTGGCATAGACTTTCTAGTTTCCACCACTGAACTTTGGGCCTTCCCAGTGCAGATCCATAAAATAGACTGGCATGAGGCCGTATCATGGGGTCTTAGATGTCCAGTTGGATTTGTGTGAGGTATTGTCATGGGCTCTGGGTCTTCAGTTGGACTCATGCAGGACATTGCTGTGGGATCCAGGCCCTTGGCTAAATATTCTAGGTCTTTAGTGTTGTGGGCAGATTTCCTGTACTTTCTTGTGTTTAACTTTGGGTGACCATCAAAAAACAGTATTATAAATTCTGTGTCCTGTATGCAGTTGTTCTCCTTGTAACCCCTGACTACAACACACTGCTTTCTTAAGGAACATGAATCCTTTCCCTTTTCCAGTCTCTTCTTTGAGCCACACCTTGGAATTAGTTTTATCATAATCTTGCTTTTCTCTACAGTTCTATCACATGTGATAGATGATTCATCACACCCTTTCCTCTGTTTAAAATGCAGTTTTGTTTGATAAAACCCTGTGTCTTCCATAGCAGTACCATGGTGTAACCCTGCTCACAGAAACTAATTCTATTTTGCAATAGGTCAGAAGGCCTATGTCACGAGCCCATTTGTTTCGATATTTCTCCGCTGTATAATCAAATAAAGAAATTTGTGCAATAAGCAACCTTCAACTCTATACCCCATACCACATCAAATTTGTTTTTAATTCTGTAATGTATTTTATAGTAGGATGTTAGGACAAGGAATGTATATGTTATTATGTATACTTGGAGTCTGATAAGAACTTGCATTTCGGTATAGGAGAAAATGAACTAAATAACTTTGAACCACAGTCACAACCATTTTTATCTCTCCAATTCATATTCTACTGCAGCAAGTGAGATTCTGAGTCTGTGGGTCAATGGTCACAGAATGATGTAGTCACAAAAAATGATGAGGGAGTCCAAGCATCTGTGATTTTCCACATCCAAAATTAGGATAAGACTCAGATACTAAACCAAGCATGGTGGTGCACACCTGTAATCCCAGCTCTCAGGAGGCTGAGGCAGAAGGATTGCTGCAAGTCTGAGGCCAACCTAGGCTTCACGGTGAGTTCAGACGAACCCTGAACTATACAGTGAGACCCTGTCTCAAAAATCAAAAACAACAATGACAACAAAAAGACTCAGGTGCTGATGTGGCTTTAACAGTAGCTCCTAACATAGCTTAAAACTATTACAACTACTCTGATTTAATGTGTGTCTTTTTACATTATAAATATCTATTAGAGATCTCAAAGCAAGCAATTGGAACCGCTCTGGCTGGTTTAAGCATAAAAGTAATTTCCTGAGAGGTGTCAGGCATCGCTGTAATCACTGAGAATTTTTGAGTGCTAGACTTAGAATATTATAGAAATAAAGAAGAGCAGAACCACTTGTGGAGTCACAGCAGAGAATGAGTCTTGTGAGCCATTTCTGCAGCCAACATGGAGCACTGTACGCAGGACTTGCGTGGCCATGGCTGGTGCTGGCCACAGATGCTACTGACCTGGCACTGGCTGTTGCCTCTACAGTCACTATAATGAAGGCTCTCTGTTCCCTGAGTCACTGGCTCCTGATTGGAAGTCCCAGAGTGGTTGTATCTCATTGTACATGGGTGTATCACAATCTGTGCCACAACCGTCACACGGCTAGAAAAGCAAGGATGTAGCTATTTGGACTGCATTAAAGAAAGTGGCTTCATTTCCCACTAAGATTCATATGGTGGGAAATTCATCAAATGGGAAGGGGTACAGAAGCTGGAAGGCCACAATTTGCCATACATATGCAACTTATTTTCTCCCCCAAAGGCTTTCTTCTGAACCTTTCATTTTCTTTCTTGCTGACATCTTGTTTTCTGTTAAATCATTTATTACTGGCATGCATTTCAAGTAGAAGCAAAGATAAAGAGATAACTTTCAAAATTATTTCATATCACAGTTTCTTGAAGTTTCTGTAAGCAATATCCAGAGGTAATACTGCATTTGACCTTCCCCACAAACCCATACCACTCCTCAAGCTATGGAAACCCCCCACAAACCCATACCACTCTTCAAGAATATGGAAATGGCATGAACTTACCTTCCAAGAGTACAACTCTCACAGGCCTGCAATGGATTAGTAGGATGGAACACTTAACTCTTTTATATTTCATTTATATAAAGTATATAATTTTGGAATTTCCAGGGGTGCAACATTTTAATTTTGGGATTTATGCCTCATTGTAATTTAAAGATAGATGGATGCTCAAACATAAGGAGATAGAGTGTAGTAACAACCTGTTTGAAAACTCTCCAAGGCTTTGAGACCTCAGGCAAGTTCCTTTACACTCTGGACCTATTACTGATCTACAAAAAGACAGTGATCATTCCTATCTCACAGGATTAAGTGTAGGAAGTAAACAAATTCATATCCTTACATGTAAAGTGCACAACAAGTGCTCAATAAGTGGTGGCTGTTCCTAATATAATTCCCAACGTAGGAATAGAAGAAAATCTGGTTTTCTCAAAATAAAAAAAAATGGCTTTAGAGGACACATTCAAGCTAAGGTAGTTGACTTAATGGAGAGTATGAAGAAAAACTCCTATGGTGGACCTAGGGGCATCCAAAATACCCCTCAACAGATGAATGCCTGGTCCAGTAACTCTTGAGAACTTAGACAATGATGAGTCTCACGAGCAAGGCTACTCCTACACTTGATGGCAAAATACCAAGCACTCCGTCAGTGCCCACCAATATCTATGACCTTGTGGAAATTGACACCCTTCTTCCAAAGTGAAGTCCACAAGTCTGTCCAACTAGTATTACTTTCATAAATGTGGCAACCACATTCACCACCATCACTGCAGCTCTGATCAGTTTCCCTGACTTGATACAGCCAAAGTTGTGTTCGTGGTGACTGGAAGAAGGTATGAAAGCAGTTTTGGGCAACTTCCTCATTGATAAAGAGGTCTCTGGCATTTGAAAATCAGTCCGTAAATGAGAGGCCTTCCAAGTTGGGAACCAAAAATTTTCATCATCTTCAAGGAAAATTTTAAAAAATAAGACATTTTCTCCTCCTAGAGGAAAATCACCAGGACATACTATTATTTAGTCTGGAAATGACTCCTGGGGTACTCTTTCTTAGTCTCATCCATTTTTACCCTAATAATAGTTATAAATATGTTCACCTGCGTTTGTTCTGATGCAAGAGAGTTTCAAGGTCTAAATTCTCTGCTCACGTGATTAAGTAAGTCATTACTTATCACATGGTTAATTTAATTATAAGGAATGATTTTACCTGATGGTTTTTCAACATGAAAGCTGAGGCAGAATGGTACATTGAATGGGGTTAAAAATCTATTCTTGGTGATTTAAAATTATATAATACAATTATTATATTAGAATGTTATAGATTGAAGGGTGGTATGGGGTGGGAGGAGTTGAGGACATTTTGTGCAATAGATCTCTCTTAAGTTGTTTCTCTTATCTAACTGAAGTTTTGTATCCTTTAATAAACTCTCTCCAGTTCTGCTTCCATAGCCCCCAGACCTTAGTTCCTCTGCCCCAGTGGTGGCAAACCTATGGTACACATGCTCCACCCCACTCTTCATTATTGAAAGTTATAAAAAGTTTACCATCACTGCCTTATTCTCTCTGCTCAGAGGAGCTTGGCCATTTTTAGATTCCACATATGCATGAGGCCATGTGGTATTTGTTTTTCTGTGTCTGACTTATTTCATTTAGCATAATGGCTTCCGATTTCATCCATAGTGTTGCAAATGATAGGATTTCATTTTGTGTGAAAGGCTGAATAGTAGTTCACTGTCTCTGCACCACGTTTTAAACAATTCATTCACCTATTGATGAACATTTCAGTTGCTTCCATATGTTGGCTGTTGTGAATAATGTTGTGATGAACACGGGAGGGTTGATATCTTTTCATCATACTGATTCATTTCCTTTGGATATATATAACTCAAAGTGGGATTGCTAAATCATATGGTAGCTCTATTTTTAATTTTTCAAAGAACTTCCTTACTGCTCCAAAACACATCCTTGCCAACATGTTATATTTTTTGTCTTTTTGATAAAGGACAGATGATGATCTTCTGGTTTTAATTTGAAAGCAAATGCTCATCTTAAAATACTATAATAGTAATAAATATGAAATCCTAGTAATGTTGACCAGATCACATCAAGAATGTCTCCTATTTTGGCTAGTAAATTAGCCAAGAGTCAGAATAAAAGTGAACAGTCTTTCTCTTTATTTGTACATCCCTCCTCCCACCTATCTTTTATTTTTAATTTTAAAATGAACTAATAAAAATGATGATACAGAATTTTAAAACAAAATAATAAAATAATAGATTAACAATGGTTAATGTATTGCATATTATTTTCTTCCAAGTAGTTGCTCAGATTATAAAATATAGGCATGAAAAAATGATCAAATAATGAAAGCACAAACCATTTTCCCTTCTTTCTTTACTCTTTTCCCCATCCCAGTTGTTTTTCCTTTTGAGCAGTTTCTTGCCCTTTCACGTTCACAATATCTAATATACATTTTGAATCTTATTTACTCTATCGGTTTTTTACACTAAGACAATATAATGTTTGCACATGTGAGTCTGATTTATTTCACTTATCCATATGGTCTCAAGTTGCATCCATTTACCTATAAAAGCCTCGAGTTTATCCTTCTTTATAGCTGGATAGTACTCCATTGTGTAAAAATACTGCATTTTTTTTTTATCCTGCAGTTGATGGGTATTTGGGCTGTTTCCAAAATTTATCTGTAACAAATTGCTTCCACCTATCTAAAAGTTCATGTATTTTTTCCTTTAAAATTCCAACTTTCAAGGTTTGCAAAGGCCTGCTGTGGGTGAATAGAAGCAAGTCTAAGACCAAAGAAGAAATTCTACCTACTGTCAAACACACTGGTAGGAGTACCACTCTGTCTCTTCTCAGGCTGAGGGCAAAAATCCTCAGCTGCCTTGACAAAGAGTCAGAGATGGAAGTAGAGAGGTACTGGGTGTCTTCAGAATGGGCAGCTGTTGGTCTGAACTACTAGTGTCATAGAGGAAGATCTGACAAGAAAATAAAGAAAGAAACTACAGAAAAATATGTGGCAGAGTTTTTTCCCAAATAAGAACTGCCCAGTCTATTTGCCTTCCTGACCTCCCACAGGAGGGTGTGAGGAGACTTTGTTGAGTGTAGAGTTTGTTTAGACTCCACCATCTGGAAAAGTGACTTGGATACAACTGATCTTCCCTTCTGTGTGAAGAGTGAATGTGAATATTTGAGAACATAGTCAAAGGATAAGATAGTTACTTAATGGAAAACAGAAGAGTACTGTTTCCTGTGGGTGAGTGCAGCCCTCAATCAATGCACACCGATATTTGCATTCTCAAAACAGTTTACAAAGCAGTCAGAGGCCTGTTTAGCTGGGCATTAGTAGCTGCTACTCTTGGTAACTGTTGACTGGGTTTTGACTATCATTGGTTCCCCTTAGCTGAGTATTTTGGTGCAGTCAACAGTCTCTACATTCTTCACGGTCACACTGACAGTGGTAACGGAAAGCCCTGGGGAGTGTAATATGGAGGAGGGGATGAAACAACTTATGAAATGGGCATCTAAGTAAGAGAGGGGGATGTTGAGGAAGAAGGTGGGAGGGTTCTGAAGAGAAATTGGGCTCATTTGCTTTTTTCTCCTCTTGATCTTGACACCCTCTAGGTAGGATACAGAGTAGATTATACACTAATTATACACTAATGTTTTACATACACAAAAGAATGGAAAAGAAGAGGCACAATCTTTGCCTTAGAGATGTCTACAATCTAACTTGAAAATTCCATTTCCCCATCCTTTATGTTCCACTATTTACTGCTTTTACTTCTCATTCTTCCTCTTTAAATTAAGAAAGCAGAAGCAAAATCAGATACTGTGATAATGGAACGTTATGTTGTGGTCTTTGATTACATTTCTCTTCCCAAGCCTCAATATTTCACAGTGTTATAAATAATGTGCTTTGTAGAAAAACTTCTTAATTTGAAAATGTTGCAAATGGCTTTTTATCAGGAGCTAAGGGCTGCCAGAAAAAATAGATTTAATTATGAACCATTGTTGTGGAATGGGCCATCTTAAATAATAGAAGTCAAGTTTCCAAAAATTAAAAAGGACTGCATTTTGAAAAGGCCTTGGAATAATCAGCAGCCTTTGGTTGATTGGTTTTCAGCAAGTTGTCAGCAAATAGAGGCTGTCAGATTTCCACTGGTACAAACTCAAATGGGGGTTCACTGGGACTTTATCATTACTTCCTCGCTTAAGCAAGATTGGGTTCAGAAGAATCCCTCAGCCCCTGTACTTTAAGATGGAGCATTAGAAAAACTCTTGGGACTGAATTTTCAGAGCCTGGGTTCCGGGGGTCACTTCAGGTGACGTAGTCTTAAACAATATTAGCCTTTGGAGCTGCCCTGAAGGCAAAGATGAGAGAGGCTGGTATATCTGTAGAAGGATTCTTGGGGTTAGAATGTTGGGTTTTGCTAACAATAAAAGGTTTGTCCCTGAGCAAGATGGTCAGAATTTCCAATGAGTAGATATTCCCAGAGATTCATGGACTCTGCCAAAGTGACTGTCATTGCTGCCATTTAGTCCCTGATGAAAGATTTTGTACATATGTGAGTAGAAAAGATGATTTAGGAATTTGTCCATTGGTAGTTGAAGTATTAACTTCGCTTGTGCTTAGTGGTTAACCTAAGTATGCTAGGCAGAATTTGGGGATCACCATATGAAGGGATGTCAGATAAAATAAAGTTCTACATGATGAACTGAGCTTCCCTATTATTGCATAGAGTCGCACTTAGCTCTTAAAACTATAATAAAAAAGATTCTATTAGTTAAAATTACACATGAATTAAGAAAATTTAGGTAAATCTGCAGATAATTGAAATATAGTCTTTTGGGGGAAACAGTTAACAAAGCCTCTTTTTTAACATGTGAATTTTTTTCCTAATTAATATGAAATTAATATTTTACAATGAACTATTTTCTCTACACCAGGATCTATGGTAGGCTGGTTAAAAATGGAGTAGCCATTCATTACTTACCAGAGTTTATAACTTGCCCTAGTTATCTTAATGTTCAGTTAGCACCTAAAGAACACATAGTTTTAAGTGCAACCGCTGCAGATTTGGTTGAATTAATACACCTATTGCCAGTGGTCCAAAATATTTGCCAGGCATTCAGGAAGCACTGGGTTTAATCCGCAGTACTTCATATGTATGATTTGCTAATTGAATCACAATTTATTTGCCAGTAAAATTTACATCATTATGTCCTTTTCTTTTATTTTCTAAATCCAAGAGTTTTAAAAAATAAAACTCAATACAACATGTCTCATTTTCTAAAAGCTTTTGATCAAGTTAGTAGCGTTTTCTATTTGCAGTAGAGTATTTGCAGTATTCTTTTTCACCTAACTTATAGCTTCAAGGAGAAAAAGATGGAAATGATCCTCTTGCATTGTTCCTTCCCAAATACTGGACAGAAACACATAATGTTCAAAGACTTTCTCAGCTTATTAAGGCCTCCCTCCCCTCTCAGCAAATAGGTATCAGCTTCTGTCTTCTTCTTAGGAAGTTGTTCCAATATGATGAATTTGTTCTGTGGAGATTTAAAGTGGTTGTCCCTTGAGCCCTATAAAGACAAAAGCTGGAATTTGTATAAGCTGTTGATTTATTGGGATGTATCTGATGGTTTATTATCCACCAACTGCTGTGGTGAGTCTCAGAGAAATTCTTCCCTGGCTCCAAAGAAGCATGGTTACACTTACTTTAGAGGAAGGATTCATTTAGATATACTGAAGGCTTTCACTTTAAGAAGTTCAAAATCTTTCCTGTAAGATACTTCTTAAAGGAAATTTAGGAAGAAATACTTGATTGTGAAGGTCTAATTGAGGCAATATATTGAATTCTGGTGTTCCCCTCTTTAAAAAAGAAATCACTTTTAAAAAGAGAATTTTAGTGGTTTTCCAGAGACAAAAACAAGTGCTTTTTCTTGAAACTGTGAATCCTGAGGTGGGATTAGTATGAAACTGTAAAAGATTGAGAGAGATTTATAACACTTTATCAGTAGAGTAGACAAGTTCCTGATGTGCATTTCTAGTTAATCAACTAATTAATCATTGATGTGCTAACTCATTAATTTAACAAATATCCACTGGGCATCTCTGCCAGAAAAGATTCTGGCACCAGAGTCACAAACTAAATGAGACACATTTTTTTTCTCCTTAAGGAATTTAGAAGAAAAAAAAATATATAACTACAGCAATAATTTCTCAGACCATCAAATAAAGGTGAAGATTAGCTGTTCATCAATGTTAGGGCTTTTTTTTAAAGAAACAAATATACTAAGAAACTTCAACTAGAAGAATCATTCATGTTCACAACTGGTTTGCGGCACAATACTGTCATCAGCAAACCAAGCGATGATCATGCAGGACCTGGACTGTGTGGACATTGTCAGTTTCAGTCTGATTTTTCTAAAAATGAGAAGCGACAGTTTATGTAATTTCTTTTGAGGGCCAATCCAATCAAAATTACTGTCAGTACTATCCAAGGTACCCCTAGTGGTAGAGGTCACTATTATAATAACAGCTTGTAGAACTTTCATAAACATTTCTTCACATTTCAGTGCATGAAAGTCCTGTCAGTAGGTCTTGTTATTTCTACTTTCTGTTGCGAAGATGAGGTCTCCACAACTGTGACAACCATAACCCTCTGGGTTACAGGGGCAACAGTTTCAGAGAGTCTTGGGTAGAATGTCTTTTGTCTCTTCACCCAGAGAACTTTGTGCTATTCCTCAAAAAGGGCTAATGAAAGGGCCAAATGTAAGGGCTGAATGTGAATTGATTAGAAATATTACAGCTGTTGAGCTGATATCAGAGGCCTTATCAGTTTTTAAGATTGCTCCAGAGGAAGACACAGCCGGAATAACAGTTTTCCCCAAGAGGCTCACATTCTCATGCCTGAGATTTATGACTATATTAGGTTGCAAAATAAAAGAGAATTAAAGTTGTGGATGGAATTGATGTTTCTAATAATATGTATCTGAATTACTTTCTTGGTGCTGAGACACAGTACTGGATAACTACAATTTAAAGGAGGAAAGGTTTACTTTAGCTCACAGTTTATAGTGGTTTCAGTCCATAAACTGTCAACTCCAAGGCAGGAAAGTGTGGCAGAGGGGCATGGTAGGGGAGGGTTGATCGTAGCATGGTAGTGGGAAACAGAGATCAAGGGACAAAGAGAGATAGACCCTGGTAGACCATGGCCCTGTTGACCTACCCATCTCCTCTGACCCCTGATTTACCTCCCAATAACTCATTTAGATATAAACTCATCTGTGGATTAGTCCTCTGACACATAGCAATATCAAAGCCACACCTGTAAGTATATGAGGCTTAGGGGAACATCTAGATATAAACCATAGCAAGACATATGGGCTTTCTCATTGCTTGGGCAAAATACCAGATGCCCACAACCTAGAGGAGAAGAGGTTTATTTGGGCTCACTGTTTCAGAGGTTTTGGTCTGGGCCAGCTGGCTCCAATGCGTAAACATCATGGCAGAGGGCATGTGGAGGAAGGCTGTTCCTTTGTGGTGATTGGAAGCAGAGAAACAGTGGTGGGGGGCCCTGAGAGAAAGGAAGGGCAAGGGAGAAGAATATACCCTTCCAGTGACCCACCTTTGCCAACCAGGCTCCACTTCCTAATAGCACATTCACTAGAAGCTTGCTAATGAGACACCACCACAATCCAATCACCTGTCAAAATCCCTACCTCTGAACATGACACTTGGGGGATCTAACCTGTGACATCAGATGCCCTTCAAATAGAGTATCCTGGATTATCCTAAAGGCCCTCATGTAGTTCTTGAGAGGTAAGCAGAATAAGAGCAGGAGACAGGACTAAGGAAAAATGATTGGAGGGCTGTGACATTGCTGTCTTTGGAAATGGAGAAAAGGGCCACAAAAAGTGTGAATGATGTAGAAAAGCCAGAAAAGGCAAAGCAGCAGATTTTCCTTTTAGAATCTCCAGAAGAGAAAGTAGTAGTCCTGTGAATGTCTTTGCCGATTGTGACCCATGTTGAGTTTCTGACCTGAAGGACTATAACATAATGGACTTTTGCTGTTTTATGCCTATAAGTATGTAGTCTGTTAAGGAGGCAGTAGGATGCTAATAAAAATGGGGTGGCTATTTGAGCCAGATCTATACCTCTCT